>OZ024743.1:145897345-146094845 GCA_964016885.1 Eledone cirrhosa | reverse complement strand
CATGTGACTCTGTAATGCAGAATTGTAAATAATTGCATGAGGTTCACATACATATATATATATATGCAAACTTATATTCACATATATAAATATACACAACATATCCTCATTACCATTTAACGTCTATTTTCTATGCTTGCATGGGTTAGACAGGTTGGCAAGTACTGAGGCTAAACTGGTCAGGTGATTACATTTGGCTTGTACACTCTGTTGTGGGTTTGGTTTCTACAGTTGGATATCCTTCCTCACACCAACTACTTTACAGCATGTACTGAAAGCATTTTATCATGACTCAGGCACTACGACCATACAGGGTGGATTGGGTGCCTTTTGTCGTGGTACCACCACTACTTCATTACAGTGTAAACCAGGTGCTTTTCATCATAGCACCAGCATTATCAACTTACTGCCAGGCTGGATGCATTATATCATGACACCAGCACTACCATTTTACAGTGGGCTGGGTGCATTTTATCATGGCAGCAGCATTACCTCATTACAAGACAAGGGTTCTCAGTGTGTCTTTGGTCAGACTGGGCTATGCTACTAGCCAAGGTAGAAAGACACCCCAACACAGGAAATAAAGCATCAGGTTATGGGGGTGGCCTTCAAGCATGTGGGTAGTGTCTGACATATTGGGGATTGTGTCTGGTTTTCTGTGTTGGACACTGTCAGCTGTCACCATAGCTACCAAGATCAGATGCACTCCTTACATGACTCCAATTAAGTTTTAGTCATTAGAATTTTGTGAGTTCTTGCCTTTGTACTTTTGTAAAGAATTTTTATTAACCCTAAAATTTTTTTAAGCTCTTCTATCTTAGTCAAACTTATAAGATGCAGGCATAGCCAAGTGAATATATTCACTTTGCAATCATGAGGTCTCTGGTTCAGTTAATCTTCATGGCATCCAATTCAAGCCTTGTGAGTAAAATTGTGTAGAAGGAAGCCCATCAGATGGACTGAATTTGTAATTCAAAGGTGCAGCCTTGTGACACTGATTCCACTTGTATTAACCCTTTAGCATTTACATTTATTTACTATTGTATTTTCAGGATAAACACTTTATCTCACATAATAGTGAATCTATGAGATTTTGATATTTATTTTAAGAACAATATGTATAAGCATAATACTGTAACATATGTATAAGCAGCCAGTTACAGCCTGTTTGAACACAAAGAGGTGAGAGAATTCTAGCCGGTTACAGCCAGTTTAAATGCTAAAGGGTTATGAGTAAATATGTCTGTGGAAGGTTAATTCAATGAGTAGGTCGTTGAGCTAATCAAATAACAGGATGCATGCTCATACACCATTCTCAAAGAGAGAGTACATCATCATCATAATGTGTGTATGTCATCATTATCATCATTTTTAAATTGACTTTTCCATACTGGCATAGATTGGATGGGACGTTTTACAGTCAGATGCCTTTTCTGACACCAACCCATTTAGTCGCTTCTTGCGACATGCAGGGGTTATATATATATATATATATTTATATATGTATATATATGTACACACATGGACATACATACATACATAGAAATATACACAATATAATATATATATATATATATATATATATATATATATATATATATATCACTTCACAACAACATGGTCTTTAGTTTTATCCCACTCTGTGGCACCTTGGGCAAGTGTTTTCTATTATAGCGCCTTGTGTGCGAATTTGGTAGGTGGAAACTGCTTCTCTTTGCATTCAACATAGCAGGTGGTTATATTTGTTTACATTCCACATAAACAAGAATCCTACTGCTTAGCAATTTGATGTGCAAAGATCCATATATTACTTGAAAAGACAAGTGACGGTTGGCGTCAGGAGGGACATCCAGCCTAGAATTCTGCCACAAAACATCATGCCCAACCCAAGCCATCTCGCAAAAATGGATGTTAAATGACATACAGTGGAACCTTGTTCGTCATCCAAAATGTTCGTAAACCGAAACTATTTTTCCCATACGAAACGTTGAAAGAGCAATACAGCGAGGAAGAGACAGTGTCTGAAAGATAGATAGATATTGCCATAGTAATTAACTATATAGCAAGTGACGCTTTCCCACCGATACTCCCAGCTTGTCACCAACTGTTATTACTGGTTTGAGACACCATTCAACTGAGATGTTTTATGTTTGGAAAAATTTATCGTGAACCGATTTGTTCGTAGTGTGGGGCGTTTGTGAACCAAGATTCTACTCTGTGTGTGTGTGTATATATATATATATATATATATATATAACGAAGGAAATGTGGTAAGGAACCAAGTGGACCATAACTAGAGAGAGGGGGGGGGTGAGAAAGAGGAGATTCTCTAAAGGGAATTCCACTGTAACTATGAATCAGAGTATAAATAAGCATAAACTGGAGTATGATTGAAATATGGTTAAAACATTTCCTTATATTTGCACTGGTCTGACAAGCTCTACTGAACTATGTGTATACCGTACATATACATAGATGACAGTTGAAACCCAACACTGGTTTTCAGATAGAAAAAAAATAGGTTGGAAAGGGAAGCAGTTTCTAAAGGTTTTCACTTGTCATTTAAAAGGTTGAAGCAATATTATTGTTGTCATTATCTACTTTTAGGCAGCTCTTTGACGTTCTCTGTTCAAATCCCTCTGAGGTTAAATTTGCCTTTCCTCCTTCCAGGGTTGATATAATCTACTTTCTCCTCTCCCAAAATGCCTGGCCTTGTGTCTAAATTAGATATCATCTATTTTGTTATTGCTTTAAGCTTTAGATAGCACGACCCAGCAGACCTATCCAACAGTCAAAGATCTTGCCTTTATCTTTTTATTCTGAAATATATCATCCTTTTTTTAAGACTGTATAGTGTTACTTAGCAGCAAATTCTAAAAAAAAAAATCAAGTAAATATAAAAAGACTCCCTTAGTTATTTTTTTTGGGGGGGGGGGGGGGGGGGGTCATCTAAAAAGACTCAAATTGCTGGGCATAACATTGTTTCTTAACATTCTTAATAACTTAATGCATATTTTTTAATGAAATTATCCAGAGATATGTTTTCGAATGTGTAAATTACGATTATGTTCATGGAATTTTCTTTAAATAATTTCTTTCTAATACTTTCATCATTTTTATTGAATGATTTCAATTTATATTTGTAGTAGGTTAAACATAAACTTGGAAAGATTTGCATCATCCATTCCAATTTTATGTTGGTAATGATTAAAGTCATTCAGGATAATGTTATAAATTTTATACTGTTATTTTTATAACTTTTTTTTTTGCATACACATAAAAAAATTAACATTTTTTCAAAAAAAAATTAAAGACAGGGCTGTATGATGACGAGTGCACTTCGTACTATGTAGTTTGAGGACCAGGTCCACAGTGTGACACGTTGGGCATGTCTTCTATTATAGCTTAGAAAGAGTAAAATTTGATTGACATAAATTGTGCGCAAACCAGTCATGTGTGTGTGTAATTGGTGACCATTTGGTTTCCGACTTCAACAGGCAAATTTGCATGAGGCAAAATGTCTCCTCCCTGTGGGTAGTCGCCAAGCCATCTATGCTAATATATATATTTGTGAGTGTGTCCATGCCTGTGTTTGTTTATGCCCTATAACTTTGCAATTCAACAAGGATATCGAAAAAATAACTATCAAACTTGAAAACAATAAGTACTTCGATTGATATAATCGATCAGCTAGATCCCTTTAAGGCAATGCCATACATAGCATGACCACAGTCTAATGACCAAAACCAGAAGAAAAAAATTAAAAAGAAAAAAAACATACCTTCGAAAATATATATCTAAAATTTCATTTTAAAAAATATTCATGAACACTTTTGATACCAACTTGCCTGAAACTATATTGGCTTTATAATACACAGCTGCTCACTTTAAAATGTACATTCATGTATTAAAACTTTCCATCATAATTTTACTTGAGGATTTTTTAAGCAATGTTTATGAGAAAACAAAGTCGCGGAGTGTACTAAACGGTAGTTATTCCAATTACTGTGGATGAAGGAGATTTTTCACGTTCAAGACTATAAAAGCATTAGCGATTTGAGTGAAGGCAAATATATTTAACCGTGTACTGAAATGAGGTCGCGATCAACATTTCTCGGCAGGTTACCTGTTGATTTTATCTTTTAATCGTTATAAGAAAAAACATAACATTCAGGCACTAACAGGTTCTTTTGTCTCGGAATCGAATTGCACATTCCATCTGACAGAAACAATTGAAAAAGCGCACACGTCACAAACAAAAACGTGCATCTAATAATTATTTACTTCTGTGATAGCCATGCCTTTCTCAAAGACAAATAATATAAATGAAAGGATTCCAACTGAGAATTGAAACCACTCCACGAACCTAATTTACCGAGAATATAAAACTGTAGCATGTTGCCAAAATAATTGTTTCTACTTTTGGCACAAGGCCAGTAATTACTCAATGCATTACTGGTACTTTATTCTATCGACCCCGGAAGGATGAAAGGCAAAGTTAACCTCGGCGGGATTTGTTGCCAAAATAATAAAGATTCGCGACAGGAGATATTATGAGTGAAATTGTGATCTGACCTCAGGTGAAGAAAGTAACCGGCTCTCCTAATTTACCAGCTCAAATTCTACCGCCATAATAACTATACTAATGAGGAGTGTTAATACCGCCACAAACATTAAAATCATGGAGAGAAGGGTAATGTAGACGCCCTTATCTTAAAAGTTATTGTTTAACCCCAGATCTTCCTTGATCAAATAGACTTATGATCAAAAAAGCTCTATCAGTGACCACCCAGGCTTTTTTTCAGACAGGTAGTGAGTGGAATTTGGTTGCTATTTCTAGCAGATTGAATGGCTGCATAGAGACCCTCTTAGTTTTGTTTCCTAAGAGAAAGTGGCCTAGTGACAGAAGACATTTCGAACTAAAAATGAAAACTATGTCGCGGACGTTGTTGGCTAAATGAGACATCCTTGCACCAGTTACCTGCCATTATGATGATTATTATTTGACGTTAATACTGTCTCTAAAACATAAAAAAAATGAAGTCGCAACTTCCCAGTCACTAACAACCACTCATATTGTCACTGCTGTAAAAGCAATTGAATTTGCTGGAAATTATAATACATCTTCAATGACAAAGTGATCCACTTTGCCAATTCCCGTTTCTTTTGTTTTGTTTTGTTACACATGTTGATTCCGGACTAATCACTAAACCAAATCGGGATAAATATATTAACACTTATACTCAGAAACTTTATTTTAGATCTGGAAAATGTAGAGATCAAAATTAAGAGTATAAATTTGGCATATGAGAACGATCGAGAAATTAGTTTTTGTCGAAATAAACTGAGGCTTAACTTTTGTAGTAAATTTGCTGTCCTCTGCAGTGTATAAATAAACTAAGTTTAACTCTGAGAGTTAATCTAAAACAGATACATCGAGTGTTTTCCTTTAGTGGCTACAAAGAGTATAAGTATAGATCGGAGGTTTATTAAAAGGGTATATAAATAAATTAAGGCGTTTATGCCGGAAGAAATAAGAGATGATAAGGTGGAAGGAGTGACTAGAGCAGTCCCACCACTATCCCTAACAGTACAACCAGATAAAATGACTTTAGTCGTTATTTTTAGAGTCCCTTCCGTACGAGATGAACTGCAGACAGAAACCTACCTAGATACCAGAAACAATAACAAAACCGACTACAAGTGTGGCGACAGTTACAAGTGTGTGTCTATCATTAGCTATATGTACATGAGTTGTGAGTGAAGTGTGTGTATGTGTGCGTATGATGAGGTGCAAGCACCATTCACTGTACTCGTTCTAATACTTAGACCATGATGGTATATAAACTTGACGTTCCCTTGCCCTACTGTTGCCGCCCTTCTTTCACAGTTCTTATGGCAGCTTTCACATCGCAATATGTGAACTTTATATATATTTTTTAGCCTTCATCGCTCTAGTGTCAGAGTGTGTGTGTGTGACAGCAGTTTTTTTCCCCTCTGTCCTCTTTGTTGCTTTGATCGTTGCTTTAACTGCACAAGTAGATTCCAATTATATCATATATAGATGTGTTTTGGTTTCGTTTCTGATATTAATATAAATATCAACAATTAAAAAATATAATGATCAAAATAATGTTTGTAGTATTTAGTACCATATAATAATAATATTTAATGATGATGATTATAATAATGTAGGAACTCCTTTTAATTATAATGTAGAGTCGTAACTAAATGCCTTGTGGTATTTAGTGACGACTTTCAACGATCTGAGTTCAAATCACGCCGTGGTTAGCTTTGTTTTTCATTCTTACGAGTTCGATAAAGTAAAGCACCAGTAACGCACTGAGATCAATTGAATCGACTGTCCCCTTCCCTTCAAATTGCTGGCCTTGTGCCAAATGTAAAAACAATTATAATGTAGAAAGAAATAAAACAAAAATGATCGGCTTTATTTGCCCAACAATTGGGTAAACAAACTAATGTATATTTTTGTTTATGGTTTTTTTACTAAAGGTAAAAAAATATTCAGGAAGGAACAATTGTATGAAACGTCCCAAGGGAGCATCTAAGCCGCCCCTTTTCCCCTGTACATCATAAATATAGACGTATATGTGTGTATATATATATATAACGCGTTTAGCAAACAAACAGTAGAAAATAAACAAAACAACACGAAAGGGGTGTAAAATGGTCAGGGAGTTAATTACCTTAATTGAGAGAATTACTTTCCAAACAATGAAAAAAAAATAAATAAAATAAACGGCTCGCGATTCAGTGTGAACGTCTCGTCGATAATTTTGAATCCATTCTAGTAAAATGTTGAAAAGAAGGGAAAGAACAAGAAGAAGAATAAAGAGGAGAGAAATATAAAAAAAACGAAGGCAATCTAAAGTAACTTCCGGTATACCGGACTGTGCGGAATATAGCAGCTGCCATTGGTTAAAAAAATGACTTTTTTTTTTTATCTCTTTTTTTTTTTTACTCATTCCTCTCCTTCCTGCAGCTCGTTCGCCCCGATGACACAATATCAAGCTAGCAGTTAAAAAATATCTTCAGCTTCTCCTCTTTCTCCCACTCTGATATAAGCCTTGCCTACCCCTACAGTAGCGCTTTGCAAATTATGTCAACACCATCGTCGCAGAAAGTTCTCACCCTTAAATTATGCTCGTTGATTTATCATTAGTTTTTTTTTAGTTAACACTTTATAGAACGGAACTTTCTATTGTATAGATGTGGAAGGAAATCGTGAATTAGTTTTGGGTTTTTTTAGGGGAGGTATGTTTACAATAAATTTAAATTTAGTTTCTTTTACAACTTTGAACATCACCACATCCCCCGTTATTTTTTATTTTATTTTAACAATCCTAAGATTCATTATATCGTAAAAAAAAACATTCTATTAAGACCTTTATATGCCTCTAAATATTTGTATGTATACTTGTGTGTTTATGTATATCTATTTCTTTTATGTTTTTGTCATCCGCGGATTTTTATGAAAAAGGCATGAACGTCAAAACATCCAATTTTCCTTCGCTTATAAATCTTGGGCTTTATGTCTACAAAAAAAAATCAATAATTTTTTCTGGTGATTGTTAAATGCACATACATCATCTGGTATGTGTGTGTATCTCATGTTTGCATGTGAAAAATCAAAGGAAAAGAAATATAGAAAAAAAACGGGTTTGTTTTTGTCTTCGATGTTTAATTATTTTTGGATTTCCCAAAGAGGTACTTTACAAATGTGGACAACTAAATAAAAAATTTTTTTTCATTTATTTTGTTCCGATTTTCTTTTTAAAAAATATAGTTCACATGCATACACAATTATAATAAGGTAGAATCAAGATTTTTAGTCCATAGATTTAAAATCCAAGAAGCAGCAAAACTTGACAATCGTTTCCTAACTTTATCGACATTAATGTATATATATATATATATATATATTGTAAAGAATTCGAATATGAATCCTGGCCGTGTAACTTCGTATAAATTTAATTGTTTATCTTTGTAGATAACCCTGAAATAAACGAGCAAAAGAATGAGCACCTACGTGGTAGCTCGACATGTTAGGGATAACTGACAAACCTTTCTCAAGTCAAACACTACCGTCTTCAAAAAAAAGAACACATTGGAAAATGTCCTACTTCTTGTATGACATATAGAGGCAGGTTGAGACCGGCGAGCCAGACCAAGGCGTCATTTGCAGTATTATGGATTGCCTCCAGGCCACCGGGAAAACGAAAACGCCTGAGGAGGCAATCCCGAATAATATGCAGTATTATCCTATCAGGGTCCCCATAATCACACGCTGGGCTGTCTTTCATTTTCGATCGATGGAGATGGTGAGCTATCCTGGCATGTGTTGTGTGGATCCGATTAAGGAACACCCATTGCTTTCTGGGAAGGTCAAAGCCGGCTGATTTAGATGTGGGATCCTGGACGAGGTCTAGGTTGGCAAATTTGGACTCCTTCCATGGTCTTTGCCAGTCCTCCTCCAGATCAGAGTTATTGTCCTAAAGGGTCTTCATTGATTCCCAAAAGGGTTTGCTTGATTTCAAGCGCATGTTGGGAAGGTTGGACTTGGAATTGGTAAGAAGTGCTGCTTCAGAGATCATTTCCTGACACTGTATGTGAGAAGGAGCTATATGAGAAAGTGTAGGCAGCCACTGAGTAGGTATAGATTTCAGTGTGCCCAATACTATTCTCATTGCTGCGTTGAGGATGGTGTCAATTTGCTTGGCATGGCAGCTCCCTGCCCAGATCAGTGAACAATACTCTGCAACTGAGTAGGCAAGTGCTAAGCACATGGTCCACCCTGTATGGAATTGATTCCAACTAATGCCATTGCTCAATATAGGCTCACCTTTTACAATGCATTCCTAAATAAACTATATATATCTGTTTGTGTGTGTGTATATATATATATATGTGTATGTATATATATATATGTATACATGTATTTATTTATAATTGTATATATATATATATCATCATCGTTTAATGTCCATTTTTCCATGCTAGCATGGGTTAGATGAGTTGTCCTGTTGTGAGACAAGCCAGATCAGATATCCATGTCTTGCCCATACAGGACTGATTTTGGCTTGGTTTCTATGGCTGGATGGCCTTCCTAACAGCAACAACATTTTCAGTGTGTACTGGGTGCTTTTTGTCATGACACCTATATGACCACTCTACAGTGGGTTGGGCACTTTTTGTAGTGTTACTAACACGACCACTTTACAGTATGAACTGGAAACGTTTTGTCGTGGCACCAGCATGACCACATTACAGTGTGGGATGGGGCACTTATCTGGTGAAAAGTATATATATATATAATACTCAGTTTGGCATCTTAGTGCACAGTTAGTCCACCGGAAGTGAGAGATACCTAGTTCTTGTTAAGACATCATTCTAGAAGGAAAACATGTAAAATCTGCAACTCAATATCAGCCAATGATATTGACCTGTTCTTTTTGGATACCTGTCACCATTGGTCAGAGATTGGGCTTGGTTCAGTGCAAGGCCTTTCTTAAAGTTTCAAACACTGGCATCACTTGATCTAAGCGACATTTGCGTGTGTTGCATGAGCATGGCCTTTTCTTTTTTCTTTTGCTGCAGCATATGAGAAAAGGAATCTAAATCCTTGTCCGGGTTAAAAAATCATGTTCGGGTCACCTATGTATAAGAAAAAAGCCAAGAGATGGTAATTCTCCATACTGAGATGCAGCTATGTTAGGTGGCAGAGGATGGGAGCAATGTTAATGTAAGAGAATGATAGAGCTTCGTTGAACTGAGAGGAATACGGAGAGTAAGCAAAATCAGAAGTAGTGTGCAAGAAACAAGACTGCATTAGTATGAACATGTGATGGTGATTGCTGAATGAATGAGTGCCAAGAAATCTCAGCAGAAGAAAGCTACAGTAGAAGAAGACCTGGGCAGAGGTAGTGAGAGCTGATCTCAAATTGTGGAAACTCACAGTGGAGATGACAAAGAATTGCAACATGTGGAGAGATTCTGTGCTGAAAAGGACCCATACAACCCATGCAAGTGTGAAACAACAGATGTAAAAATGAAGGTCATTATGTATATATATATATATAAATATACATGTGTGTGTGTGTTTACAGCATGAGTGGAAAGTCCCTCCTTAGTTTATTTTTTATGCAAATATGACATACGTCATCTATATTGAAATTTGATTGGTCAAAAATATTCACCAATTACATAAATTTTTATGTGTAAACAAATAATGATTTCCTTTTCATTATTATATGTGTAGTAAACTGAAAAAAAAATTTCAATTGTTTTGTTAATGGCAGAGTACAAGTCTGTAACTTGTTCAGCGAAAATGGTCAACTCAGCATAAATCACTAACCCCTTCACACAAAATATAATAATAATAATGAAAATATTGTGTACAATGCACTACAACTCATCAAAAGTGTATGTATAGTACATAGGGTAATGTACAAACGTCAGGAAAATGAACAGTGCATGAGTCATGATATACACGTGTGCATGTGTATGAAAGTGGGACATCAGGTGTAGTTTTGGCGAATTTCGGGAAGCATGGAGGTTTTAAAGGATGCAGTGTCTCGGCAGCTAACAACTGACGCAGGCAGTTTGTTCCATGTTTCAGCAACTCAAAGCGAGAAAAAATGTTTCCGAAAGTCATGGGAGCTGTGCTGTTTTCTAACTTTGTAGGCATGTCCACATGTGTTAGACACATGGAGATCAAAAAGGTGCTCAGGGTTGTTGTTGGCAAGATGGTTAATAACTTTGTGGGTGTTTACCAAGTCCATTGCCAGACGTCGGAGCTTCAATGAATCCATGCCCAGGGAAGCAAGGCATTCAGAGTATGGTAGGTGTCTGATGGAGGGTATGCGCTTGGTTGCACGTTTCTGAACAGTTTCCAGGAGGTCGATGTTCTGAGCAAGATAGGGGTTCCAGACTGATGATGTGAATTCCAAGTGTGGTCGTACCATAGCTGTATACAGCTTTAAATAGATGGCTGGAGAGTGGCTAACAAAGGTCTTGCTGATTGATGCCAAGACACCCTCGGCCTTCTTGACAACTTTAGAGATGTGCTTTGTCCAACGCAAATCGCTGCTGACAGTAATGCCCAGATCGCGTTCACAAGAGGACTTCTTGATATCAGTGTTGTGGAGGGAGTATGTGGACGCTGGATTGTTCCTCCCAAAATGCATAGTGGTACACTTGTCCACAGCCAGCTTCAGTTGCCAGTCTGTGATCCATTGCTGCATTGTGTCCAGGTCTCATTGTAGGAAAGAGTTATAGATTTCAGGATCTGTCCTTTTGATTTCAAGGTACAGCTTGATGTCATCTGCATATTTCAGTACTGTGGCATTCTTTAAGTTGGCATCTATGTCATTAATGTATGCAACAAACAAAAGGGGACCAAGAACAGATCCTGTGGTACACCAGATGACATCTCATATGGCGAAGAATGCTGTCCTAGAACCGTGACTACCTCTTTTCGGCTGAGAATGAAGGATTTCAACCAGTTAAAAAGATCACCCTTCACATCCATTGCAGAGAGTTTCGCCATAAGTCTTTTGTGTGCCTTAGCGAAGTCAAGGTAAACAACATCCACCCATGAGCCGCTGTCAGTGATCTGGGTAATGTCTTCAAGGAACTCAATAAGCTGATCACAGCAGCTGGAGTTAGGGATAAATCCAAATTGCAAGGGCCAGATGAGGCTGTGAGAGCTCCAGAAGTTCCAAAGTGTTTCTCTGACATAGGATTCCATCAGTTTGGCCATACAGCTAGTAAGACTGACTGAACAATAGTTGACAGGTGACATGCAGTCGCCCTTTTTGAACAGGGGAATGACACTGGCAGTTTTCCACTGCTCCGGAGTAGCACCATTGTTGAGACAGTATTGTAAGAAGAAAGAAAGCTGGTGCAAAAGGATGTACCTGCCACGTTTGAGAAGCAGGTATGCAATACCATCAAGACCAGGGGAGGCATAGTTGCGCTTATTCTTAAGGTGACATCGTAGCATTGCAGGTGTAAATTCCATAGTTGTTATGGAATTTGATGTTAGAGATGGTGGAGATGGTACATTCTGGTTTTCAACAGTAAAAATGCTTGCATAACACTCAGCAATGAGTTCTGTGCATTCTTTGGGATCGTCAGTGATCTGGCTTGTGTGGGGATTGCGAAGAGGACCAACTGGAGAGTGAGGTCTCTGCTTTGAGTATACATATGAGCTTGCTTTGTAAAATTCAAAGAAATAGTATCAGTACATAACCTTGAGAGGAGTGGAAGGCCCAGTTTGGATGAAGACATCAACACCTCTCAGACAGGCATCAAGTCAGCTTGGTATTCCTTATTCAACTATTCGTGAGAATTTATAATGCCACAGTAAAAAGCACCCAGTACTCACTGTAAATGAGGTTGGTGTTAGGAAGGGCATCCAGCTATAGAAATCAAGTCAAAATCAGTTCTGTATGAGAAAGACATGGTCACCTGACCTGGCATTGCCCATAACAGGACAACTCGTCCAACCCATGTTAACATGGAAGAATGGACGTAAAACGGTGATGATGATATTGGCATAAAGCCATATAAACTATCAAACGTGCAACAACTGTTTCCATCTTAAGCTGCATTCAACAATTTCATGAAGAGACTTGCTATGTGCATATCTATGGAAGGTGGTCATTTTGAACATTTTTCTTAACATATATAACATGTTATTTAAAAAAATAAAAACAATAGATTGCTTGGAAGATTTTTTGTTATGATTATTTTTGATGAAAACTAGGGATGGACTTTCCTACCCTGTATATAAGGATATACATATGTTAAAGTTATATCTGTAAAAATACCAAGTGTGTAACTGAGACTGCACCACAACATCCATAAATATATACACATATTGAATTTGTACATATATAAACATGCCAGAAAATACTAATTTCCCTGTAAATTAAAAAAATGATGAACATCTTTAATCGATTTTCAGATATTATTGAACCCCCATCAGAAAACATGTATATCATCCAACCAACCATAAGGAAACATGTATTTGATGGGTATATATATGCATTCTGCTGCTTGTGCACCTCTTACTATATATCTTAATTGATTATCAACTCGAGCGCTAATAAGTACATCCATTTCAGAATAATTCTAAGAACGAATGGGTATATATACCTATATATCATCATCATCATCACCATTTAATGTCCATTTGATATGGACATTAAATGGTGATGATGATGGCAATAAAGTTCTTAGAATAACCCATTAAATGAAAATGCACAACGTATTGAAAGTAAAATTTATTTATTCTGCAAAACATAATCTCCATTGAATGCAATAACATCTTTACAGTGCTTATGCAAAGCATTTAACTCTTTCTGGAACTGTTCTTTCGGATATTGTCGAAATCAGTGCAATAATTCATCCGCCACCTTTTTTAATGAAGCGAAAACAAATTTTCTTCATTTATTCCAATAACATGTGCAAAGCAACGCAATGATTGTTTTGATTCTGCAATGATACTTTGAATGAGTTGAACGTTGGCATGAATAGTAGTTTTGCAAGGACAGCCAGAACGAGGAGCATCAATAAGTGAGGATCTGCTCTCATCTTTGAATTGTTTCACTCAATGATAAATGGTTGAATTTGCTGGAACGTTGTTAATTCCACTCTCCTTCAATTGTACAATAATATTTGTCACTGATTTGCCTTATTTCCATTCAATGAAAATATGTGCTCTGAACTTTTCTTGACTTAAACCCATTCTATGCATGTATTATAAACTCACAAGAATAACAACAAAATAATTATGCATGGGCCTGTGACAAAATACAGCTTTCATACAGAATATCACACGTGTACAACAAGGTTCAAATTCCAACTAATATTAACTGCATTTACTGCTATATACGGCACACAGCCTATGCCATGCTAAGTATATATATATATGAGTTTATAATACATGCATAGAATGGGTTTAAGTCAAGAAAAGTTCAGAGCACATATTTTCATTGAATGGAAATAAGGCAAATCATTGACAAATATTATTGTACAATAGGGCAGTAGATTGGCAGTATCGGTAGAGGGTCGGATGCCATGCTTTCCAGCATAGTTATGTCCCTTTACGATCTGAGTTCAAATCCCGCCGAGGTTGACTTTGCCTTTCATCCTTACGGGGTCGATAAAATAAAGTACCAGTAATGCACTGGGTAATTGCTGGCCTTGTGCCTAAAGTAGAAACAATTATTGTACAATTGAAGGAGAGTGGAATTAACAATGTTCCAGCAAATTCAACCATTTATCATTGGGTGAAACAATTCAAAGATGAGAGCAGATGGAGGCACAAGGCTTAGGGGTTAGAGCATTGGCCTTGCAATCAAAAGGTTGTGAGTTCAATTCTCAGACCGGGTGATGTGTTGTTTCCTTGAGCAAGACACTTTATTTCACATTGCTCCAGTTTACTCAGCTGTAGAAATGAGATGATAGGGACCCCAGTCCCTATCATTCCACTGCAAAGTGATCGTGGAGGTGCCACGGCAAAAAAGCACCCAGCACTCACTGTAAATGAGGTTGGTGTTAGGAAGGGCATCCAGCTGTAGAAATCAAGCCAGAATCAGTTCCCGTCCCACCCTTGCAAGCAGGGAAAAAGTGGATGTAAAATGAAATGATGAAATGATGAAATGATGTATACGTATAGTGTAGAGGTGTGTATGTGTGTGTAGCTGCCTATATATATATATATATATATATATATATATATACATATTAAAGAGTTAAACAAGATTCAATGAGTACATCAAAGAATGAGTTTTACAGTAGATTGGAAGCACTCTACAGAAAAAATATTTTCCAGAGTTATTAATATTAAAATACAAATATTAATAAAATAGATGTTCCTGTGATCAATTAAATTGTATTATACATATTTCAGAGGTACAACAGTACGTCCTCATCAGATAAAATAAAATGATACATGACATACCCTGAGATGTTAAATGATTAAGATTAATCAAGATGTTAAATGATTAATCTTAATCATTTAACATCTCAGGGTATGTCATGTATCATTTTATTTTATCTGATGAGGACGTACTGTTGTACCTCTGAAATATGTATAATAAAATTTAATTGATCACAGGAACATCTATTTTATTAATATTTGTATTTTTATATATATATATATATATATATATATATATATATATTTATTAAAATAACAGATTAAAGTTTAAGCAAAGAATCGCTGCTCTACGGTTCTTATATATTTGATATATATTTATCCTTATCGAGCCCTCTTTGGATTTTAGTCTTCAAATTTATTATTATTACTATATATATATATATAAATACACACATACATATACTTGCATTATACAGTGTTTCCTAATTGGTACCTGGGGCTGTAATTGTGTCACTCCAATTATCAAATCATGGTGTAATGAGTAAAAAGCACACAGCATCATGTGTATTCTAGCAATTTTGATATGGTATCGCATGAGTAGCACAGAATGGAGTTAAATACATTAATAACACTACATGAAGGCTTGATTTCATAACTTCTTCAATTATGCAATTGGCCATAATACATATTTTTGTGGTGAAATGGTTATGTTATGATACCATTCAAATACAAGTCTGTCTCTATATCAATACATTACATTACATCTGAAAATGTCGTCATAGATTGCATCAAGATATCATGATGTAACAATTTCACCACAAAAATATGTATTATGGCTAATTTTGTTATCGAAGAAGTTATGAAATCTAGCCTTCATATTGTATTATTAATGTACATACACACACACAAGATAGAACCCAAGACGATATGGTTGTAGAGCAAACTCCTTAACCACACAGCCATATGTATATATATTACGCATGTTTATACACATATTTCTTTTGAAACTCTCATTCACCTTCTCTCAGCTTGGGATCTGTCAGACTTCTACTGCTATGTTCATTGCTCAATTCTATCCACATAAAGAAGGATACTCTTAATTCTGTATATATCCAGTCCATCTCCCTGCCTACAAATTTATGATTCTATACCACTTCACCCCACTACAAGTCTGTCTAAGCTGCCAGTCATTTCCAACAACATCCAACACCTAACACTTTCACATTTACCTTGGTTTATTTATATAACAACACATGTTTATAAATTTACATGAAATTAGAAGGTACAAGGTTAAGTGATAGAGTTACTACCAAATACTCATTCTCTCTTATATACACATATACACACCAGATCCGAACACAAAAGAACCAAACTTTCACTGACACTGCCTCCATCGCACCCGCTCACCCCATTTCTCACTAGTGTGAGCAAATGGAGACCCACGCGCTGACCCCCCCCCCCCCCCCCCCCCCCGGTCATGGCAAACTGGTTGCTCCGTGACCCTAGAGGACAGAATAGAGAAGACGTTTCCTTGGAGTTTGATAAGGGAGACACGTTGGATGACCAATTCCAGCTCACGAAGTTCACACCTGTGGAGAAACACTTGTTCCTGTTCTCGACCACTCTTTTAGTAATAAATATATAGCTACCATTGTCACTTCCACAATTCCTCTCCCACCCATCTCTCACCCTCTCTTTGTCATACTGGTGTCACTATGATCCCTCAAATGCTGGTGCCACAATAAAATCTACCCTGTACACTATAAGTGGCCGTTAGGAAGGGCATCCAACTTTAGAAACAATACCAAAGATGGAATGTACAAGCAGAACAACTAGTTTCAAACTACATCAAATCACCAAACCCATGCCACCATGGATAATAGACAGTGTGTGTATATATATATATATATATAGACACACACATAAATACATATATTCAATATATAGATACAATAGGTGTGTTTGAGTGTGTCTAATGCAGCCCTCCTGTCCATTTGTCAAACAAGTGTGAATTGTTGCATCAAGCTGAAGTGTGTAATGGGTTGTGAATGACAACTCAGATTAAGTGACCTGCATCTTAATTTCTTACTTGGAGTTGCTGCTTCTATTTTTCTAGTTACTATCATTGTTATTATTTTTATTATTATTATTATTATTATTATTATTATTAGTAGTATTATTATTATCAGTGTCATCATCATCATCATCATCTTGAATAACAAAATGTTTTCATTGTGATCACTATCATTAATATTATTTCTAAATCCTATTCTGCTTTTAAGAATTAGAAAAACATGTGTTTAACTTTATTTACCCAAAAAGGGAATTCACTGTTTTCTAGGACACACTACTACTGCCATTTTAAGAGGCCTTGGTAGCGTTGTTATCTTTATGTGTGTGAGTGTGTAAAGGGGTGGAAATTAAAGTGGAAGACAGAGAAAGAGATGGGAGTAAGAACATTACCAGTATGTTTGTGTTAAGGCTTTTATTTCAGCCTTGTTTGGTTCAACCTATGGACAGTATTTCAGCAGCAAGGGAAGAATCACATATGAATATAGGTCTGATCTTAAGAAAATATATATAAAAACTATATTTAATGACATTTACTGAAGAGGTGGAGTACAGAAAAAAAAGCAATTTAAATCTATTTCTTTTTTTTTTATAAAAATATTTGTTTTAGAAATCTTTAATAAAAAATTTCTAAAATTAAAACCAGTATTTTATTTTATTTCCTTTTTTTGTATTTTTTTTACTTAACATGTATTTGTATTTGAATAAAGGAGAAGAAAACGAATCTTTTTTACAACTTTGAATTTATCCATTAAAATTTAAGTGGGACCTTTCCAATCTACCTTATGTGTTTAGCTTGGTCCTAAATATAAAATATGAATGAAGAGTAAACTTCTACATATCACACCTTACTCTCTTGGTAAGGGAGGCACACACTTGATAATGAAGTCTTAGGTATGCAATGCCCAAGAGAAGGACCAGGTAGTCAAAGCTAGAGCCTCTTTGATCATAGATCCCTTCAGCAACAACAAACTATCTTTAACCCTTTTTATATTAACCAGCCCAAAACTGCCCCTGTTTCTATGAAACAAGCCTTCTATTTTAAAGGATTCCTACTTAAATTTAAACCTTCCAACATAATTTTAATATAAGAACATTTTATTGTTACAAATATCATCTTAATGAAATTATAATTTTAGTAAATACTTCCCAAATTCTTTATTATTTGATTAAAATACAAAGTATTTCATTAGAAATATGGGTTAAAAAATAAAAATAAAATAGGTAGTGGTGGTGGGTGGCGCCTTGCTCATTGCTAAAGTTGTTGTTGTTGAGTTTTTATTCCTAGTCAGCACGTGTCATGAAATTAAGGACTTAAACCATATGGTTCTCATTTAAAAGAGAACACGGAGTTTGTTAAAGGAGGACTGCTGTATTTGGCATGTCAAGTAGCTATATAGAAGCACACTTCTTAGCTCAGGAATGGGGAAGAAAAGTGAGAAGGGACCCCTTCCAAAGAATTTACTAAAATCCCTCTTGCTACCACACGTTATCACTTGTCTCCATTAAATTCTACAGATTATCATAGAATGATAATTTCATTTGCCAATGCAGGCTTGCTGACTTCTATTATTACCAGAATTGGCAGTATCGGTAGAGGGTCGGACGCCATGCTTTGACGCATTGAGTTCCGGCCCTTGCCATTCTGAGTTCAAATCCCGCCGAGGTTAACTTTGCCTTTCATCCTTACAGGGTCGATAAAATAAAGTATCAGTAATACACTGGGATAGTAGCTGGCCTTGTGCCAAACGTAGAAACAATTATTACCAGCCACAGAAGGGACTGAGAGGCAGATATGGGAAATCTGGTACTAGAATAAGCTAGCAGCAGCAGCGGTAGCAATAGTAGTAGTAGTAGTAGTAGTAGTAGTAGTAGTAGTAGTAGTAGTAGAATGCTGTTAGTAATAGTGGTGGTGAAATTCAACTACCTGTTGCCATTAATAACAAGCAGATCCTCCAAGGTTGAGCCACATATAAACGGTTGGGGAGGGGGTTTACTATCATCATATACCAAGTATATTACTGGTATGTACTCATACTATTAGCCCTAGACAACTTAATGGCTGAGATACTTCTACTTGGATTAAAACTCTTGTTTAGAATAGCAACTACTGCAGTTGGCCTCAAAGCCATCATATAGGAACTTCTTATAATTTGGTAAATTTATACAAGTACACCTGTTCAAGTAGAAAATTTTTCCTTGTCTTTTTTTTTCTGTGTGTTTTCAACGATTCTGTCCTCCAAACTCATCAGAAATCACTTGTTTTTCAGATATCAGAGTGGGGAGGGAGGACAAAGCTAGGGTTTTCCCACCCATGGAGATTTCATTACAATCTTTCCTTTGTTTTTTAGTGTTTTAAATGAATCTGACCTTCAAAACCTTTTGAAATTATTCAGTATTTTCTTAACTCTATGCCAAACCGGTGTAATTGGCTCATTTATTCAATTTGAAATCATTTTTAATTATATGAGTATCAGTATGGCTTTAGGGGGATTTGAGTTCTTTTTAATGTTTTTTTTAAATATTCTTTCCCCTCTGAAGAAATAAAAATAGAGCGAGGAAATACAAATATTTCTACCTGAATGCAAGACAGGTGTTTATGTAAAAGTTTACTTATAGCTTTTACTGGCATCTAAAGAATGTTAGCCCTTACTTCACAGGAAATGAGTTGACAGAAATTTTTATCTATAACAATAAAAATAGATAAAAAGATGAATATATCTAAATACTAAGATTTTAAGAGAGACTTTTATCAAAAGGTCACACTTTTTCTCCTGAGAGAATGTAATGCTGTTGCAGTTTGAACTCAGAATGTAAAAAGCTGTAACTAAATATTACAGGCATTTTGCCAATCCTTCACCTAACGTTGGATGCAAGAAATTATTATTATTAATAAAATTGTCCCTACTCAGCATTTCTTTGTTCCTCTGTAGATATTTGGATGGCAAGATATAAAACTGTCTCCTGCAGTCTTAGGTATCTAGCACCTTTCATATGGTTTTTGCTGTGCCAAGCAAACAAGGCATCTGTAGAGTCAGAAAATTTACTTCTATACCCAACATCTTCAACCAGCTATTAAAACTTCTAGCCACTGTCCCTAAAGCTCATATTACAATTAGGATGATAACAACTTTGTGCCAATTCTAGATTGATTTATTCATGAAGAAACACTTCATTATCATCTTAGGTTCCTTTGTCCCAGTGGTTCTGGATAATTTCTCTTGCCTTTCTATTTTGTTATTCTCTGCTTAGTAATCAACAGTCATTTCTTATCTCTTGCAGCTCTTGATTTAATAAGTAGCCATTACTTTTAATGGAGTTCACCTGCCAAACCAATTTCTTTCATTCAGTTGTTTCCACTCCAAGTCCTTAACCTGTATTTAACATCCTTTTTCTAAATCTTGCTCTGGCTGGGTTGCTTATGCAATAGCATGATCATGTTGAGCTCTTTCATCTATTTAATTTTTTTCCTAAACTAAAGGTTTTATTCATAGTGATAGGATGATGATTGGCATGAACCTACTCTTGCATCACATGCCTTCCATCCCTAAGAGTTTTAACTCTACGGGCTATCAAGGAGCCTGCTTCAATGCTTCCACTACCAGTTTCAGGGGATTCTATATTATTAGTTTCTAGCATTTTCACTCATGATGAAGTTATTTATATAGTGTGCCACCACCAACAGTATTTTTATCAAGACACCATCTCTAGGAGGGCTGCTAACCAGGGCTACAGAGGCCCTCCTCTCTATAATGTAAACATCATTCAAGTGCAACAATGGGTGTTTAGTTGCACTACTATTGATGTATTTATTTAGGAGGATTGTCAGCCAAAACTAAAGAGCTCCGCCAACCAATGTAACATGGACTGAACCGATTCAGATATTAACCGGGTGTTTCTTGATCACAGAGATTTGTTATTCCAAAACTCTAGTGAGGGATCCATACCAGGTGCTGTCAGCTGGAGCCAGCTGAGCCTAGGACTTGTGACAGACAGGGTTGTCACTCCCTGGAGTAATGACCATAGCCAATATCCATTACCCACTACCTATTTATTATTATTATTATCACTTTCAATAAAGTACCAGTAATACACTGGAATAATTGCTGGTCTTGTGCCAAAAGTAGAAACAATTATTATCACTTCCACAGTCTAAAGTCAGAGCATCAAAATTGGATTCATTTAAATGATCTTCAGGTTTTGAGTAACTTAAAGAATCATCAGAATCCACCAACCTTTGGCTTACCTCATCTGCGATATCACATTTTGAGGAAAAAACCATTTGAGTCCTCAACATAGACAAAATTGCTTTTGTAACTTTGTCTAAGTTGATAAAAACACTTCTAGTTATGGCAGTGATTACTAGTTATCATACAATCATTTCTAATATCAGCACAAGGTCACGAATTTTGATTAGCACTTTGTTTTATTCACTCCAGAATTATGGAAGGCAAAGTTGACATCAGCAGGATTTAAACTCAAAATGTAAAGAGCCAATGGCTCTAGCAATCTCCAGTTGATACAACAAAATTAAACAAATTTTAACCTTCATCTATAAAGGCAATGTATGTGTCAGTGTAGCAATTATTTGATAAACGACATATATATCATTGTAGTAGCTAAAGGATTAAGAATCAAAAAGAAAAAGTTGCTCCAACAAGTTATTTCAATGTCTGTCAGAGCTTCAAAACTACTATCTTTTGAGAAATAGTCCAACGATTATGGTTGAGTATAAGAGATACAATCACATATGTATAGAAAAGAGTCAACATCTCATGTGAATTTGTTAGAAATACCTTTGCCTCTTGATTTACTTTCATATACAGAAAATAAACATTTCTTCAATGTTACTGTGGGGCTGTGTGGGGAGGTGACGTCAGATGTGGGATGCTTGACCGGAGGCGAAGGAGGAGTGAGGCGAGATGTGTTTGAGGCGGCGTCCGTAGGCTGGGGCTATGCGTTTCCGAGGTGGCATCTGTAGGTTGCGTCCATAAGGTATCTCTCACAGCGACTTGGAGCAAGACGGACGTACCGGATTAAGCTGCAGCTTGGCGACTTGATTATAACGACGGAGATTGATGCCCGGCTTGGAGTGAACAAGCAGACTCACGGTAAGTGGAATAGCTTTCTCACCACAAGCTATTTCGGCATATGAAGACGTACAATTGAAAAAAAAAAAAAAAAAAAAAAGAAAGAATCTTGTTTTATCACTTACCGCGAGCTTACCACAGGACTAAAGAGATGGCAACGAGTTTACGGTTGAGCGGTGAAGTACTTAAAGCTTTTACCGGTGAAGGAGATGTTATCGCTTGGATGCGAAAGGTTGGGGTGGTCGCCAAGCTACAAAAGATAGACGATGTGGCCGGTCTCATGGCGCTATAGCTCGAGGGGGATGCGCTAGCATTGTACCTCGAGATGGACGAAATCAGCCAGAGGGACATGCAAAAAATTGAACAGCGTATGATAAAGGCGTTTGCGGAAGGTCCATGTACCGCGTTTGCCAAGATGGCAAGAATAAGGTGGGAAGGTCAGCGTGTGGATATTTTTGCTGCGGAGAAAAGGAGATTGGCCATGCTGGTGGAGTTTCAGGTCGAGTGCAAGTGTGCAGTGCGGCTGGCATTTATAAACGGTTTTAGGGATGACATCGCAGTGAGACTGCAACAAATACCTGGCTACAAGGAAATGGAGATGTGTACATTGGTAGAGCAAGCCCGCATCATAGCGGATGATGCTAAGAAGAGTGTTGTGGCAATAGCGGCGATGGGGGCCCAGGGCAGCCGACAGCAAAATGCCGAAAGGGCAACAAACACGGTGAACAGTCGCCCATGCACGTTTAGGGGTCGTTGTTATAGGTGCCAGGGTGCGCACATGGTGAGAGATTGTAAGGAGTCGACACCAGACATAATTTGCTACCGGGCCACATCGCTACCAATTGCGACCAGGGAAACGGTCCAAGGGGAGTTATTGCGCCGGTAGCTACCCCTCCAGTGTAGAGGCACTGCCTGTGGTGAAATTCCTGGTGAAGGGAAAGCCATTACGAGCCCTCGTGGACACGGGGGTGGTGGAAAAGTGGAGAGGGAAGAGCATCATAAGGGCAGTTGACGGCAGGAAAATTTAAGGTAGAGGTCGCAGCGAGGTGGAGATGGTGGTAAGGGGAAAAAGAATTAGGCTTTCAGCCATTGTGGTCGACTGCGTAGTAGATGGAATTGACGTGGTTATGGGCATGGACATGATTGGCCGATTAGGAGGCGTCAGTGAACGATGTCGGAGTAACATTTGGTGGTGCTGCACCAGCATGACCTGTGAGTACGCATCAGGAGAGCGAGAAGGCCCACGAGGAAAAATATGCCGCTCATACCGTACAGGATAAGGACTTCAAGGCCATGTTCGACGGGCAGCGATGGATTGTTGAGTGGTACTGGAAGGGAAAACCACCAACACTGAAGAAAAAAGTGGGCTGCTATCAGCACACATTGAAAAGAGACACTAGGAGAGAGTTTGAGTGAGAGGTAGAGAAATGGATCGAGGAGGTGCATACTGCTTCCCTGGAAGGAGGAGGTGAAGTGTGGGATACTGCCGTTAATGGCTGTGGTGCAACTCACGAAGAACAAGGTGAGACCAGTGTTGGATTTTCGGGAGCTGAATGAGCATGTGTCATGTCACATGGGTGGTGAGGTCACGGATGTCTGCGGGGAAACTCTGCGCGAGTGGAGACGTATGACGGGGGCTTCCACAATCGTCGACTTAAAGTCGGCATGTCTACAGCTACACGTGGAGAAGAAGCTGTGGCAATATCAGCTTGTCAAGTATAAGGGTCAGACATATTGCCTGACCAGGCTCGGCTTCGGGCTGAACTCTGCACCGAAGATCATGGCGGCGGTCCTCAAGACCATTCTGGGAAAGACTGACAAGACGAAGAGGGCCACCAATTCCAACATCGTCAACATCCTAGTGGACGAGACTATAGTGTTGGTGGTGGAGGTCACGACCCATTTAGAAGGGTACGGATTGACTGCAAAACCATCGGAGGCATTGGAGGGAGGAGCCGCACTGGGACTTCGGCTCTGAAGAGACAAGACGGGCATGTTGGTATTTCGGAGGGGAAATGAAGTCCCGGAACTGGGCCCAATCATGAATAGATGGGAACTCTTCTCGGTGTGTGGAAAATTGGTGAGTCACTACCCAATTGCTGGGTGGCTCCGGACGGCATGCAGCTATGTCAAGAGACGAGCGGACGGGGTTACTTGGAATTACAAGGTGGGAGAGAGGACGATGGCCATGATGCAGATCATGGGGAGGGTGAAGGCTGATGACCCGGTGCGAGGACGCTGGTATGTCCCCAAATCGCAGAGTGGAACTGTATGGTGTGATGCCAGCAGCATAGCGTTAGGTGTCATGCTGGAGACAGGAGGTGTCGAGGTCAAGGATGCAGCCTGGCTCAGGAAGAAAGATGATTGTAACCACATCAATTTGGCCGAGCTGGACACTGTGTTGAAAGGGGTGAACCTCGCCTTGAGGTGGGGACTGCGCACCATCGAGATTCGCACCGACTCGGCGACTGTACTCGGATGGGTGAGGTCAGTGCTTACCAGTGAGAAGAGAGTGCGAACGAGAGGGGCGGCAGAAATGCTGATAAAGCGCCGCCTGGTACCTCTAGGAGAGCTGGCCACCGAGTTCGGCCTGAAGTTGAGTGTAGTCTTCGTGCCCTCAGAGAAAAATAGAGCAGACATCTTAACCAGGGTGAAGAAAGCCTGGATGGAAGCGTCGGAGGATGCAGAAGAGGGGATAGCCGCTGTGTGTCGGCTGAGCGAGTTGGACCTTAAAGGGTTGCATGCCATGCACCACATGGGAGGGGATAGAACCCTGTTCCTAGCCAAGAAAATCGATTCCGACGTTCGCAGAGACAGTGTCAAGAGTGTGGTCAGAGGCTGCGTCCGATGCCAGTCTATCGATCCAGCCCCGAGTGTGCACGAGTCGGGAAGTCTCCTGGTGGATCGCGACTGGAAACGATTGGCAGTGGATGTGACGTACTACCAACAGGGAACATACCTCTCGATGGTTGATTGTGGACCGGGATGGATGGCGATATGGAGGGAAATGAAGATGGGAACTGCGGAGGAAATCACACGGACGTTGAGAGAGATACTTTTGGAGCAGGGCCCTGTGGATAAACTGCTGATGGACAACAGTGCAGCGTTCCGGTCTGAGGCGCTGAGGGAAATGCTTGATGGATGGAAGGTGGACTGCTTCTTCAGAGCATCATACAGGCCGAGCGGAAATGGGATCATGGAGCGACACCACCGCACAATCAAAGCAATGGCGGAACGGGGGCACATCTCACCAATGGAGGCAGTGTTTAGGTACAACATGTCCCCTCGGGTGGGACAGGCTGAGGAATCGGTGCCACACAGAGCGATATACAAGTACGAGTGGCGGCATCCATGCACGGTACCACAACAGCCAGTAGAGAGAGAGAGCGCATTCGTACAGGTGGGCGAGGAAGTCTGAATTAAGCCCCCAGATGCACGCAGCACATCTCAATGGGGAAAGGGAACGGTTACGGCCATGAATTCCCAGAATAATGTGTCCGTGGACGGAGTACCACGTCACGTCCTGGATGTCCGTAGAATCATTGTGTTGACAGACTCCGAGGAAGAGGAAGAGGAAATCAAAAGTGCCACCCCAACATTACGGAGATCGCGACGGGATCGCCGACTGCCTGGGTGGACGGCAGATTATCACATTCAGCAGAGTGAGGGGGAGATTGATCCTTGAGATCAGGGAGGGGGGGGGGGGGCTGTGTGGAGAAGGTGACGTCAGATGTGGACGCTTGACCGGAGGCGGAGGAGGAGTGAGGCGAGATGTGCTTGAGGCGGCGTCCGTAGGCTGGGGCGGCTATGCGTTTCCGAGGCAGCGTCTGTAGGCTGCGTCCATGTGTTTCCAAGGCGGCGTCCGTAAGGCATCTCTCACGGCGACTTGGAGCAAGACGGACGTACCGGATTAAGCTGCAGCTTGGCGACTTGATTATAACGACGGAGATTGATGCCCGGCTTGGAGTGAACCAGCAGACTCGTAGTAAGTGGAATAGCTTTCTCACCACAGTTACTTCAATCAGCTCTTTTCTTAACTTATCCTAACACCAAATCCTCATTTTCTTCAACAAAATGAAAAAAGAAATAACTGCAAATTATCCAGATAACATTCCAACCATCACTTCATTCCCAAAACTAAACTGTTAAATTCTCTACCAACTTCTCCTAAAACTATGTCATTGTTATTTCCAAAAGATATCATCTCTGGAATATTGAAAATATAAAACACATTTCTGTGCTTTTATTCACATCACAAATAACTGTTCTCACTGAACTTTCAATGTTATCTGCTTTTCATTTAACAATATCCAAAGTGTATGTGTTACAATGGGAACTGATAGAAATAGATGTTCCAGGCTGAGTGTTGAAAGGTGTAAAGGAATTAGGCTGCAAGTTTCATTGGCAAGTAACTCTGTGTGAGAGCCTTGGCTACAAATGTTGTGAAGATAAAAGAATTATGATAGCTGATTTATTGCAAGTAGGATGGGAGGAGAATAAATTGAGGTAGGAGTGGGAGTCAGTGGGATTGCTAAAGATGGATGTGGAGTTTAAATAAACTCCAGTGTATTACTGGTGCCTATCATATTGACACCAATAGAATAAAATGCAAAGTAGATCCTAGCAGAATTTAAATTTGAACAACAGAAGGATGAATCCAAATATTGTACTAGTTTTACCTTTGGTGCTCAAATGTTTCAGTCAACTACACCACCCATTGTAAGGATTTATTACTTTGTAGCGGTTGTCTCCCTTGTTTTGATTGGGATCTAGACGGGAAGTGGAACCCTTTCTGCAACTTCCGGTCAGAGCCCTATAAAACTAACAACTTTGGGCTTCCTCCCTCTCTTTGCCTTTTCGGCACCAGGTCAAGAGTCTTCTCATTTGGCTCTGCCATTAATTTGGCCAACAGGCGCCTGGCTAAGGCCAGGCGCCCTCTGCCAGCCGCGTTTGCCTGGCAATCAAAACGGTAACTACTAACTTTGTTTCATTCTAACATCTATCTTTGACATGTCAAGTATTCTATCTACCGTTAATTAAATATTATATACACAAACATTGTCTCGTTTTGTTACATTCACACTACCAGTAATCTCGCTATATTGGTGACCCCGACGTGATACGAACACGCAGCCGTTCATCGCTATAAGTGGTCACCCCCAAAAAAAGAAAAAAATAGCACATCTGGTTTTGTGAGTAACATTACGAATACACGGCAAATTTAGCGACAAACTATGAAAATACTCAAGGACACGCACACAAGCACATGTGGAATTCGCACAGACATACTTTTTCTCTCACGCATCAATTAACTGTCGCATTTCACCAATATATATATATATGTTTCTCGTTTCTTACAACGAACTCTTTCAAAACACACACAAAAAAAAAAAAGAAATTTGATATTCTTTAAAAAACATTTCAACAGGAACATTTATTTTCGATGAACCATTGCCTTTTGTTCTTCGTTTTCTTCATCGTTCAAGTTTTTTTTTTTTTTTTTTTTTCAAAAAGTTCACACCTATAATTATGCTGATTGAAGCCTTTCTTTTTCATCATTGTCACTTTCAAAATTGCACTATCATTTTCTCGCGCGTTAGAAATATTTTTTTTCAACCTTGTATTGGCACGTGTAGGCAGCATAAATTCTCGATTCACTGAGATGTCTCTTACTCACAGACATAGCCGCACGCCAGAGATAGCATTTCTCCCCCAAGGATTCTTCAGCCTTAAGCTATATTCTTCTATTTGCCGGTTTATAAATTTACAATGTAAATTTACCGTTGATAACCGCGCATTTATTAAGAATGCTTATTTCTCTGGTCGCTGGCCTCTTGACCCTTCCAGGTCAACGCATTCTCAACTTCGGCTGCTATTTCTAGCACTTTGCGCAACTCATTTTTTTTTCTAAAAAAAAAATTTTTTTTACTGTGAATTTAAACACCGAATACGCTCACTCAGCGAGACAACAGCAGCAGCAACAGCAATATAACAGCAACAGCAATACATCATAACAGCTTCACCAAAGCCAGAGAATTTATTTTTGCAGCACTCTTCCTGTGAGAAAATCCATTCGGAGGTTGGAAATTTCACGATATACCACAGAACAGAAACCACCTGCATTCATTCTCTGGAACACACTTTCTTTCCTGCTGTCATGTGATTGCACACCTGTGAACTATATTTTGAACTTTGAGCTCTTCTATTACTTTTACTTTATTACATTGTATCTTTGGGTGATGGATAGATGGATGTCCAGTCGTTCTCTGGCCAAGAGCGGTTGGCTACCTTGATATCTATCATTGATTTTTCCAAACATTCTTTTGTAATTTTCATGCCTGTTACAAAATTCTCGCCAACTTGCTACATATTTTCATTTCGATTTTTATACACTAAAATTCTGGCGGGAGGTTATGTAGCGGTTGTCTCCCTTGTTTTGATTGGGATCTAGACGGGAAGTGGAACCCTTTCTGCAACTTCCGGTCAGAGCCCTATAAAACTAACAACTTTGGGCTTCCTCCCTCTCTTTGCCTTTTCGGCACCAGGTCAAGAGTCTTCTCATTTGGCTCTGCCATTAATTTGGCCAACAGGCGCCTGGCTAAGGCCAGGCGCCCTCTGCCAGCCGCGTTTGCCTGGCAATCAAAACGGTAACTACTAACTTTGTTTCATTCTAACATCTATCTTTGACATGTCAAGTATTCTATCTACCGTTAATTAAATATTATATACACAAACATTGTCTCGTTTTGTTACATTCACACTACCAGTAATCTCGCTATAACTTGATAGAAACAGCAAAGGATTAGAATGGGCAAGGAGAAATTGATTAAATAACAATTACATTACTATTATTTTTACTTTTATATACAAAAAAAATATTCCATTTATTTTCTCTTTGCTGAAGAAAATCTGGTGCTTGTGAGGAATGTTATAAGATATAAAGTTGAATGACCTTTTAATTATTAGTTTGGATGAATTGTTATAAAATAAACTAAAGATGTCATCAAGAGAGAAAGCAATAGTTTCTTTATTTGTACAAAACTGATGTCACTATTTCCCATAATGCAACAATGTCAATATGTATTCAACAAGACTGACACACTGCTTACTGCACTTGAAAATGTTCTGAACAATAAAAATTAAAATAAATATAAAATAAATCTTTTTAATGATATCCTACGGATTCCATAAATAATTCATGATAAAGTGACCAAGTAAAAATTAACCTACTTTGCAAAAACAAACAAAAATACCATAGCCACTCAAGAAATACTCCACCATATCAGGATGTACAGTGATCAGAAGCTGACAGCCCATCATATTCTCTTAGGATATCTTGGCCTTAACAAAAACTCAGAATGCATGTGAAATTAATAATTTTCTCCATTGAAATGCTACAATAGTGATTTTTTTTTCTTTAAGGATAAAACTAATTTTTGTAGGTAAATATATATATATATCTGTTTAGGGCAACAAATTAGCAGAATCCTTAGAACATCTGATAGAATATTTTACAGTATTCGTTCTGTCTCTCTGCACTTTGAGTTCAAATGCTGCCAAGGTCAACTTTGTCTTTTATCCTTTTGAGGTTGATAAAAAAAAGTACCAGTCCAATACTAGGGGTGATTCTTCTTCTATATCTCTTTCTCACTTCCCCTCTATCACACACACACACAAACACTCTCTCTCTCTCTCTCCCTTTCTCTAGAAGAAATCAGCTGCATTCAAACCTGAAGGGGAGATGGGCTCTGCTAGATTTAGAAAATGCTCAAGAAATGCCATATGGTCATTATGGTGCCCCTATGACTCCCCCAGAAGGTACAGATCAGAAAGAGAGGTATAGCTGTTTGCTATGACCAAGAATTTTCTTTTTACTGTTATTTATTTCATCAACCTTAGAGAAATGAATGACAAGTGTTTTAAACACGAATAGTGAAGTTGTGATGGATATCTATTTTTTTTTAGTCACTTTTAGTATTCTAGAGATGTCCCGTAACTAAACCAGATCAGGTGAAGGCAGGGGGGCTAGTTGACATGGGTCCACAATTTTGAGGAGGCCTACTCACCTCAAGATCTAGTTATTCTATTCTGTTCTGATACTTGTAAATATCATTTACTCTACAAATGCATGTATATACCAATAATCCATATATATATACCAATAACCTGTATTTAGCATTTATTACTAAAATACTTAATGAGCAATTTGAAATGAAGCCTACATTTGACATCTGACCTAGGTCTACTGTCAGCTTTGCATGGGTCTGCCTGTAATGTATCAAATCAGAAAGACACTACTAAAAACTATACCTTTATGTTAAAAACATATAGCCCATCCTACTCCTGGTTATTTGCTACAACCAAACTCACAGGCAAAGAGGTTTTAGGGTAAACAAATGAATTGTTGTAATGTTTATATCTTTGGCAATGACTTTCATGACATACATGAAATAGAATTATGCTGCTGATGTTTGTTATAGGTGAGCTATAATTGAGCACACCTGACTATAACCATACCATCTTATATTTTTTTAGACATATTTCATTTATCTAATGTGTCCTTCTCATTAATATCATATGAGATATATTTCTGCTATTTCTAGCAAGACAGTTGACCAAGTAGAGGCTGAAAGTTTATTTCGATGGTATAATAAAATAAGTAAATGTTATATTAGCTCCAGTGGAACTTTGAAGACCAGTGCTTAACACCAGTGCTTAACTCCAGTGAAAGAGAGGATATATTTAGACTCAGATAAAATGCCAGTGTGGCATACTCAGAGGCTCGGGTACCTAATTTCTACCAACTAGATAAACTGAAACAAAGAATGTGTCTTGTTTCGTGGTTCTTTACTTTGTTAGAAATAGCAGTAAAATCTCTTTCAAATGATAACCTGCTCTCTTGAAAAAAAGGAAAAGACATTATATAATGTAGTCCTAGATGTACAAGAAATAAGACAAGATGGTCATGAATCAAATGCCTTTGATTGTATTTTACTTAATCAAAGCTGGTCTGATGCTAGCTAGGTGTTCAGAAATAATGACAATGTCTGCTTCAAAAAGAAATTCACTGCTTGTTAGCAGGTAGTTCAAATCTTATTGACTCAACCATTTCCCCTTTACATATTATATAACATATATTATTAAGATTATTACACATTTTGTAAGCTATATCTCCCTTCCAATAAAATATATGTCTATGTAACTCTTATTCTCAACGTAGATGAATATCATTTAATCAGATAAACTCATAAGAATTTGGTATGTTGGAACAGTAAAAACTTCTCACTTTCAATTTCATCTTCCAACATTGAAAAAAACTTACAATGCCTAACTGATATTAAAAGAAAGTGTATTAAAGATTTAACAGTCATTATTGTCATTCAAGCAACTCTAAATACCCAATCTTCTACAGTGTTACAGTGCTAATAATATTATGTACAAAGCTATTTATCCACTAATGTTTTGTGATTCAATTGAAATACAGTCATAGATAAGGACACACATGCTCTCACACACAAGTCAATGCGGGAGCTTCTATGTGGTCCCTAGACCAGCTAGAAAATAGCAGCCATTTCTTTTTCAAATCAGACCCTGCCATCTTACACATTGGATAAAGTAGTCCAAGATACACTATGCCAGAAAAAGATGTATGGTCATGACTGGAATGAATGCATTTTTTTTATCATAGGTCCACTTGATCAGGACTAACATGAGGCTAAACAATAAAAACAACTCTCTCTCACACACACACAACTTATATGACTGCAGCTATAACCATGCCTTCAAATCCTAACTTTTAAAACACAGAATATTTTGAACATTATACTACAACAGGCTGTCAAACCACTTGTTAATTAGATATTGCAGTCAGTGCTATAACCATCAGCGTATCTATCTTTTGGTTATGTAATTTGGAGCAAAAGAAAATTAAAAAGAAAGAGAGAGGGAGAGAAAGTAGCCAGAAAGGGTGGTAGAATTCAGCGCTTGCCTAAAAGCATTCTTCTATATTGGTAATGAGATATACAAAATTAAGCATTAGAGGCGGATATTCTGTTAGCCATTAGGACACTTCATGTGTGCACACACACATATGTATGTATACATATATATAATACCACATATATACTCATATATATTACTACATTTAGTAGTTCCCTTTCCAACCCCAGATATTAATAGAGCCAGTACTGCGTTAAATAGATGTGGGATATATATCCCTTTAGATAGATTACATGTTTATCACATATATTTTCTCAGAAGATCTGAGTCTTATTCTCAACCTAGATAATATTTAAGCCTTTCACTACTATATTTCTTATCACACTCTATGTGATTTTGAAATCGCTTTGAAAGTAAACAAAAATTTGAAGGGATTTAGTAAAATAACTAACTTTTTCATTATTAAGTTATGTGCCTGGAACATAATAAAGGTTCATACATAAAATTATGATGAGAGATTTTTAGATAAATGAAAATACTTTAAAACAAACCAAACAGCTATGTATTGTAGAACCAGGGGTGATTTCAGGTGGTTTAATATCAAAAGTGTAAAATAAAGTATATAAAGAAACCTATAAGAAGTGGATAGGTTGAAACATTTGGCATTTCTACCTTGCAATGCCCTCTTCATCTTCCAATATTAACAAAAAAAACAAAAAAAACACATGGCTTAACTGCAGTTAAAAGAGGTAAATTAGGGATTTAAACCAGCCATATTCGGCCAGAATTCTCTCACTTCTTTCTGTTAAAACCAGCTGTAACCAGCCACTCATACTGATGTTAAGGTATTGTTCTCAAAATAAATAATGTCAAAATCTCATAGATTCAATACTAAGTGAGATAATTATGTGAGGTAAAGTCTTTACCATGAAAATACAATAGTAAATATAGAATAATGTAAATGTTAAAGGGTTAACAGATTTTATTGCCACACAAGAAAGTCTAAAGGCAAACTTTTCAGCAGGATGAGAGTGCTAATCTATATATACATATATACATTTTTTTTTTTTTTTACCAAGTGAAAAAGGAACGAAAGTGTTTTTATTCACAGTTGTATAAATAGCATTAGAATTGGTGGAAATATGAAAAAATAAAATAAAAACAAAGCCAAGAAACAGTGGCCCCAGAACTTGAGCAGGCTCTGGCCAATTGGACAGGCGAAGGCCTTTCTGTCCCCCAGTATACATATAGACATCTTTACCTTTTTGCTATCAAACTGGTCAAAAAGGCTTTTGATCCTATAAAACAAGGCCACCTATTTTAAAGGCTTCCTATTTCAATTTAAATCTTCCAGCATAATTTTATATAAGAACCATAAGTTAAACTTAAATCTTTGTAATGTAATAATAATTTTAGTAAATCTCTCAAAATTTTTTATTAATCAATTAAAATTACAATCACAAAAACATTAAATCATTGAAAAGTTAAACAATTTATCTTTTTCACTTTTATGTATTACAACCAGAAAGTATTCCTAATTAAACAAGAAAATCATGAGAGAGATTTCCAGGTACTCCTCGCGACGTTGTTGTCTTTTGCTCTGGTGTTGGCTTAGTTGTTCACCCCTTACTTTACATTTTCTTTAGTATTGCAACATTAAAAGAATATATCTTTCTGAAAGAATCGTGAGCAATTTATAATGTCTAAGCATTTGTAATGTTATTTATGTATATATTTAAAACATATTTGTAATGTTATTTATGTATATATTTAAAACATATTTGTAATGTTATTTATGTATATATTTAAAACATATTTGTAATGTTATTCTACTGTAAATTTATTTATATGCTCTGTATAATAATTAAACAAGCAAAGATATTCCTTTGTTTTGAAATATGATATATATATATATATATATATATATATTGTTATACTTTGGGAGGGTCATGTTGCCAATAAGAAACACACGCACCAGTTGCTTTCACTTCAATTTATTATAATAAATTTATAATAAATTTATAAATTTATAAAGTTCTGGTTGGTTGGTTGGTTCCACAACCAGATAGTTGTTTATACATAGTCATAGTTCTTTCGTCACACACTCTGTGACCTCTTCAGTGACTGGGGATTCCTTTCTTTGTTCAGAAAGGAATCCCCAGTCACTGAAAAGGTCACAGAGTGTGTGGACGAAAGGACTATGACTATATATAAACAACTATCTGGTTGTGGAAGCAACCAACCAACCAGAAATTTATAAATTTATAAATTTGTAAATTTATAAATGTATAATAAATTGAAGTGAAAGCAACTGGTGCGTGTGTTTCTTATTGGCAACATGACCCTCCCAAAGTATAACAATATCGGTTTCAACACACGATTTCAGATAAAGAATCTTGCTAAACAAATTCAGAAACGATATATATATATATATATATGCCCATGGGAACTCCTGTATGCAGATGACCTCGCACTTATAGCTGAATCTATGGTAGAACTAGAGAAGAAATTCCAAACATGGAAGCAGAGGACTAGAAAGAAAGGGTCTCAAAGTCAACCTGATAAAGACTAAGGTCCTTGTAATTAGACGAGAAAACAGAACCCAGATCCCCTCAGGGAAATGGCCTTGCTCAGTATGTAGAAAAGGTGTAGGTAGGAACTTCATTCTCTGACCCAAATGCAAACAATGGGTACACAAGAGATGTAGTGGGATCTCAGGAAGCTTAACTAAGAATGTAGGCTTCACATGTAGCAGCTGTGCTGGGACAGCAAGCAGCAAACAGCCACAGCAAACAAACACCACCAAATTCTGGGAGGGCTCTGTAGAAACAGTAGACAGCTTCTGCTACCTAGGTGACCGATGTAGCAGCAGAGGTGGGTGTTCGGAAAGTACAATAACTAGGGTAAGAACGGGATGGAAGAAGTTCAGGGAGCTACTGCCACTGCTAGCTGCAAAAGGCTTTCCCCTCAAAATGAAAGGCAGACTGTATGATGCGTGTATACGATAAACAATGTTACATGGTAGTGAGACCTAGATTAGAAAGAAACGAAGCCTGCATGCTCCGATAGATGTGTAATAGTAATATACATGAACAGCAAAGCATAAATGAATTGAGAAAGAGACTGAGCATAAGAAGAATCAAATGCTGTATGCAGGAGAGGTGGTTGTGTTGGTATGAACATGTGATGCGTATGAAGGATGACAGCTGCATAAAAAGGTGCAGAGCACTAGAAGTCGATGGAAACTGCGGAGTGGGGAGACCCAAGAAGACCTGGGATGAGATGATAAAAGCCAACCTTACCCAATTACACCTCTCAAAGGCGATGATACACAACCGTGACCCCTGGCGTCACGCAGTAATACAGAAGACCCAACCCCCCCATGGGTACAAGCTGAAGCTGAAGCATATAGACAATATGCCCCCACACCCTCCCACTGCAAATTGGACGTGGAGGTGCCACAGCAAAAAAGCACCCAGCCCACACTGTAAAGTGGACGTGTAGGCGCCATGGAAAAAAAGCACCCAGCACTTCCTAACACCAACTCACTGTTGGTGTTAGGAAGGGCATCCAGCTGTAGAAATCAAGCCAGAATCAGTTCCCGTATGAGCAAGGCATGGTCAGCCGACCAGACACTGCCCACAACAGGACAACCCGTCTAACCCATGCTTGCATGGAAGAACGGACGTAAAACGGTGATGATGATGATGATGATGATGATATATATATATCTTACGTTAACTATTTTTCCCATTTTGACGCTATAGTCACTTATATACTATGGAATGCTGTTCGCTTTTCGCTGCAGTGTTTTCTATACCTTTCATTTATATATATATATATATGTATGTATGTATGTATATATTGTATATATATATATATATATATATATATGTATATGTGTATATATGTATATATATATGTATGTATATGTATATCTATATATGGAGGCACATGGCTGATGGAGGCACATGGCTTAGTGGTTAGAGCATTGGCCTTACAATCGAAAGGTTGTGAGTTCAATTCTCAGACTGGGTGATGTGTTGTTTCCTTGAGCAAGACACTTTATTTCACATTGCTCCAGTTTACTCAGCTGTAGAAATGAGATGATAGGGACTGGGGTCCCTATCATTCCACTGCAAAGTGGATGTGTAGGCGCCACGGAAAAAAGCACCCAGCACTCACTGTAAATGAGGTTGGTGTTAGGAAGGGCATCCAGCTGTAGAAATCAAGCCAGAATCAGTTCCCGTCCCACCCTTGCAAGCAGGGAAAAGCGGACGTAAAACGATGATGATGATGATGATGATATGTGTATATATGTATATATATATATATATGTGTGTGTATATGTATATGTATGTATTTCGTTTTTTTTTTTTTGTGGAGCGAGAGACTCCTAGTCTTCATTAAGACATCTGTCTAGGAGAAGGTCACTCTGATATAAAACCAACGATTTCATTTGCATCCAATAATGTAGACCAGTTCTACTTTTTGGGTAAATGCATTCAATGTTCAGGGAATGGGATTGGCCCCATGCAAAGCCTTTCCTCACTTAAAAAAGCTTCAAGCACAGGTATCGCTTGATATGTGACATTTTTTGCAATGCATTACTGACTATTGGCAAGTCCCTAGCAGGACTGAAAAGCAACGTCCTTGATGTTCATGCTTAAGTATCAAGCTATGGCATTACTTGAAATCAAGTTGCAGTCATCATGTATGTATATATATATATATATATATGTATGTGTATGTATATGTATGTATGTATGTATATATGTATATGTATGTGTATGTATATGTATGTATGTATGTATATATGTATATGTATGTATACTGCACCAGGGTTCCTGTTCCTCAGGGAACCACACTATATGGTATACCTGTTGATATAGGTCCAGCCCCTGCTTTCCCGGGTCCTGTTTCTGATCATAATGATCTCTAGGGATACGGGAATCAGTAGACAGGACCTGGGGGGCAGCGATGGGGGACAGGGAATTCTGGGGCATGAGAGTGAGATCCATCATCTCGACAGTAGTCGAAGAATGATGATGATGATGTATATGTGAAGCGAATGTGGTTAGTATTTATCGTTAGATGAAATAACACGAATAGCTGGTTTATTTTTTATGTAAAAGGTTTACTTCACTTTACTTCATAAATGAACAGGTTATTAAGAGTTATAATAGTTGAAGGTATTTTTGATGTTGCTTCATGATCCTGGTGTAGTCTTAGACCAGGAGAGAGAGAGTAAAGGTCAGTAGTTGTCGGTAGACCCCAGTGGCCTGTAGTTAGCGGTGGATGTTTTACATAGCTATTCTCTTGTGTACTGCTCCGATCTCTCTGTGTTAAAAGTGGGATGATACAGGCTTTTTATACCTGTCGTTTTCTGTTTCCCGCCTTGAGGGACTGCCCACGCATGAACTTGTTTATGCCGAAAAGGAGGTGACCCGGAATTTGACCTTTCTGTGTCACTCAGGGTTCGAGGCGTGGACAGATTTCACTACATATGTATGTGTGTATATATATATATATGTATATATGTGTGTATATGTGTATGCATATATGTATATATATATATATATATATATATATATATGTGTGTGTGTATGTATACATATATGTATATGCATACATATATGTATATGTGTATGCATATATATATATCATCATCATTGTTTAGCGTCTATCTTCCACGCTAGCATGGATTAGACGGGAATTGTCCCACTTGAGGCAAGATTGGTCGAGTGGCCATGTCTCGCTCATATAGGACTGTATCTGGCAGGTTTTCTATGGCTGGATGCCCTTCCTAACACCAACCATATTTACAGTGTGGACTGGTCGTCTCCTACACGACCACTTTAGTGTGGACTGGATGTTCTAAGGTACCAACATAACTTTACAGAGAAAGGGTGGAAGTGCAAGGATGGAGTAGGGGTTGGGGTTGCGATGTATATTTGGTTAAGAGGTGCCTACTGACAGAAGGTTTAACTTTGTATGTAAGGGAAGGCAAGTCTTCTGTATTACTGCGTAGCAAAGGTCTCGATCCAGTGACATTGTCTTAGAGAGGTGTAAGTGTGCAAGGTCAGATTTTATCATGACGTTCTATGTTTTTCTGGGCCTAACTACTCCGTAGCTTCCATCAATTTTGATCACCCTACACTTTTTTTATACAGCTGTCATCTTTTATGCGCATCGCATGACCATACCAACATAATCTCCTCTCAAGTAAACTGCATCTGATCCCTTCTATTTCTATGTATATGTAGTGACCTACACTCTGCGGGCTCACATACATTCTCTGTGCGTGATTTGGCTCAGCTCAGCCAATCAGCGCCAGTAGAAGAGAAAATTCCCGTGTTGATTTGAAGAATCAGACTCTCGGATCCTGAACTTCGAAGGAGCAGCACGTACAGCATGTGACGGTGAGATTTTGCACTTTGGCTGTATTTCTCTACTACCAGCCATCAGCAACAACACATGGCTATCACCACTACCAAATACATCAGCAGCAGCAACAACACATGGTTAACTACTAACCAACAACAGGGAATAGCGAAGTGGCAGCTTCATAGCCTTTACCAACGCAAACCACCACACATCATATTGTTTACTTCTACTCTTTCACCTCTTCTATCGTCTCTACCGTTAAGAAATAAAAAATGGAAGTAGTTTTTTTTTAAGAAGAACAACACGTGGTTTAACTTTCATGAATCTGCCTGCGACAACATCTTTGAAAGAAAAAATTAGTTGTATTTTCAAAATTATGTCACGGAAACATTTTTCTTTGTATTGCTTCCTGCAATACAAACAAGCAAACACCGAACTCATGTGGTGACTTACGGCTCTTCAAAGCTCGACTTCGCTTCGATAGCAACAACAAAAATTCTACTAGCTTCCCAAAGAAATTTCAAAGAAAAGAAAAGGCGAACTTTTTGTTAAAAGAAAAGAAACAATTCTTTCTTTCTTCCTTTTTTTTCAGGCAATGTTTGGACATTTATTTTTTTTAAACTGTATTATATGAAAATTCATTTTTTTTTTATCATTGTATATATGACTATCATTTTCTTTATCATTGTATATATGACTGCACCCACACATTCTTTGCTGTATTACATGCCTGCATATGCACACACATTTCTTTGACACACACCAACATGTTGTTCTTAGTATATGTTCTTCAAACGTGATATTCTGCGAGATCCCTTTTCACCTAGTTGAGGTGCCGACACATGCTAGCGACTCATAGAGCTTAATTCACCTGGATTCAAACAGGCACCGCAACACGAGAACTGCTAATTGCAGCTGGATTCAAACAGCTTCGCATCTTGTTGCACACTCATCGTCCATAACAACCTCCATCTTGTTATCTTACCCGACTCACTGGGAAAACAACAAATGGAACTGGACCTGTCAGCATTTCCACCACTTCTGTGGATTCGCCGGAATTATGGAATTTACACTGCAACTACTACCCACCTACAGATTCAACTTGCTTTTTTCTTTTCAAAGCAACCAGCCATTTTTTCCTGGCTGCCTAGCACTTTCGGCAATACATCTGGGAGGCCGACATTTTCTCGCCTACCCATCATCTTCTTGCCAGCACTGGTAAACTACCATAATAGCTTCATCCACAGCTACTGGTACAACACTTACCATTAACATTTAATGCAAGAACAGCAACTGCGCCCATGTCAGACTTTATCCGTTTTCTGTTAGACCCTTGGTGGTCACGTATAAACTACAAAACAGCTAGTCATTTGACCCAGCTGCTCAACACGGCCCTTAGCGCCTCATTTTTTTTCTTGCATGCATTCTTCTGTTCAATTATTTTTTTTCAATGATGTGCTCTTTCAGCATTTTTTCCTGCTGATTCAATAATCTGTATCGTCTTACGTCTAGAGGGGGAGTATTGTAGTGACTACATTCCGCGGGCTCACATACATTCTCTGTGCGTGATTTGGCTCAGATCAGCCAATCAGCGCCAGTAGAAGAGAATGTATCTCTACGCGCCCTGAGGGAAAAATTCCTGCATTGATTTGAAGAATCAGCCTCTCGCATCCTGACTGTAAAAAGGTAAACAACTAACTTTCTTTCATCGTGAAATCACTAGCCAACATGTAACGGTGAGATTTTGCACTTTGGCCTGCCGGCCTTCCTTGGGCCTGGCAGAATGGCACATTCCCTTTTGTAACCTCATTTTATGTGTAACTTCAACCATACAAATTAACAAACATTATTTGTGCTACAACAAAAATAAACATACGTTTCATCTCTAATTTCTGCTGTTGACATCATTATTATGTTACTCATGTCCCAATAACATTTATATATTATGCTGCTAAATATATATATATATATATATAACGAAAAGGAGTTGTGGTAAGGAACCAGATGGACCATAACGCACCAGAGTACTCAATACTTGGGGTAGTAGAGTGGGTAATAGGAGAAAGTATGACCCCGACAGCAGAGCTCAAGCCGTTTCGACGGCTATTTCTGGACTAAAGTCACTTTAGTCCAGAAATAGCTGTCAAAACGGCTTGAGCTCTGCCGTCGGGGTCATACTTTCTCATATATATATATATATATATATATATATATATATATATATATATATGTATGTATGTGTATATGTATGTGCATGTATATATATATATGTATATGTATGTATATGTATATATCATCATCATCATCACCGTTTTATGTCCATTCTTCCATTCTAGCATGGGTTATACGGGTTGTCCTGTTGTGGGTAATGCGAGGTTGGGTGGCCTTGTCTTGCTCATATATATATATATATATATATACATATATACAGAAAATTATGATGGTGAATATATATGTGTGAGTGTGTGTGTGTGTGTGCATGAGTGTATATGTATATAGATTCATATATAAATGTAAGTATGTATGTATACATACATACATATATGTATACAGACGTACAGTAGTATGTATATATATACATACAGGCACACATATATATATGCACATATCGGTTTACCAAACATTTATTATAATGCTCGGTTTGTTTGTAAACAAACAAACAGCCCAAATTACACCGTACAGTATTTAGGCAACCACGTCACCTTTTTGAACTCACTCGATATGCAAGTTGGGCTGATCAGCCATTGATATGCGTAAGGAAAGTATATACTTTCAGACGTTCAACCATCTGGCCGGAAGGTATACGATACTGACGATAGCTAATAAGCTTGAAACTAGTACATCGTTCCTGTGTCAGTGTTGAACAAAAAGGTAACGTGGTTGCTTAAACACGGCGTAATTTGGGCTGTTTGTTTGTAAACAAACAAACAGCCCAAATTACGCCGTAAACAAACAAACAAACCGAGCATTATAATAAATTATAATAAATCAGTAAACCGATACGCACATATATATATGTGTGCCTCTATGTATATATATACATACTACTGTACGTCTGTATACATATATGTATGTACGTATACATACATACATACTTACATTTAAGTAAGTGCCGTATTAAGAGTGAGAAATGAAATTTCGTTTCATTCTATTCGAATCATATATATATGTATATAGATGTATATATATACATATAGATGTGTGTATATATATATATACATAGATATAGATATATATATGTATATATTAGAGCATGGAGTTAACCGAACAGAGATGTGTGAACCACATTATGGTCTGTCGGTTGTGAAGCAGATGAAAAGAAGCACTCAATGATCTGTATAAATGGTGCAAGCCGAAGTATTCATCATCATCATCATCATCATCATCGTTTAACGTCCATATTCCACGCTTGCATGGGTTTGGACGGGAGTTTTCCCACTTGAGGCAAGAGTGGTTGTCTTGCTCGCATAGGACTGTCTGGCGGGTTTTCTGCGGCTGGATGCCCTTCCTAACACCAACCACATTTACAGTGTGGAACTGGGAGGTTTTTACCATGTTACCTACACGGCCACATTACAGCGTGGACTGTGTGTTTTTTTGTCATGACACCTACACGACCTCATTTGTTTCGGCCTGGGTGTTGTGGTACCAACATAACTTTACATTGAAAGGGGCGTTGTGGATGGGGTGGGGGTAGTGGGACGGGGGTGTATTTTGTTAGAGGTGCCTACTGACTGTAGTAGGTTTTACTTTGTATTTAGGTAAGGCGGGTTTTCTCTATTACTGTGTACCGCCAAAGGTCTCGGTCCAGTGACATTGTCTTGGAGAGGTGTAAGTGTGTGAGGTCGGAATTTATCAAGTGGTCCCAGGTTTTTCTGGGTCTGCCTACTCCGTGGTTACCGTCTATTTTTATTGCCCTGCACTTTTTTATACAGCTGTCGTCTTTCATGCGCATTACGTGACCATACCAACGTAGCCTTCTCTCGAGTAAACAACATCTGATCCCTCTTATTTCTAATTTTTCCCTTAGTTCGTTAATGCTTTGCCGTTCACGTATATTACTACTACACATCCAGCGGAGCATGCAAGCTTCGTTCCTCTCTAGTCTGCGTATATCCTCTGCACACAATGCCCAGGTCTCACTGCCATGCAACATTGCTGTTCGTATGCAGGCATCATACAGCCTGCCTTTCATTTTTAGAGAGAACCCTTTAGCGGCTAATAGTGGTATAAGCTCTCTGAACTTTTTCCATCCAGTTCTGACTCTAGTACTTTCAGAGCACCCTCCACCACTGCTGATTTTGTCACCCAGGTAACGGAAGCTGTCCACTATTTCTATAGAACCCTCTGTGCAATTGAAAGAGCTAGTATTCTGTGGGCACTTGCTGCTACTTATTGCACCAGAGCACCGGCCACATGTAAAATCTATGTTCTTAGTTAGCTTACCTGTGATCCCACTACATCTTTTATGTACCCATACTTTGCATTTGGGACATAAAATGGAGTTTCTACCTACTCCTTTCCTACACACTGAGCATGGCCATTTCCCGGATGGGACCGGCGCCCTATTTTCCTTCCTACAAACTAGAACTTTAGTCTTAGACAGGTTAATTTTAAGGCCTTTTGATTCTAGGCCGTGCTTCTATGTTTGGAATTTCTTCTCTAGTTCAGCCATTGATTCAGCTATGAGCGTTAGATCATCTACGTATAGGAGTTCCCATGGGCAGCCGGTCTTGAACTCCACTGTTATAGCCTGAAGGGCAATAATAAATAGTAGGGGGCTAAGAACGGAGCCCTGATGAACACCAACTTTTACGCTAAACTCTTCACTATATTCGTTGTTAATTCTAACCTTGCTGACTGTTTCTTTATACATGGCTTGTATAGCTCTCACAAGCCATTCATCAACACCTAGTTTTCTAAGAGCCCACCAGATATTGGAATGGCGGACTCTGTCGAAGGCTTTCTCCAAGTCGACAAAAGCTAAGTATAGGGGTTTACTTTTAGCTAGGTACTTCTCCTGTAGTTGTCGTACAATGAAAAGAGCATATGTGGTACTTTTGCCTGACACAAACCCGAACTGCATTTCATCTAGATCAATTCTCTCTCTGATTAGTTGCGCTATTACTTTTTCTGTGATCTTCATGACCTGGTCGATTAATTTAATGCCTCTATAGTTACTCCTATCTAGGGCATCTCCTTTACCCTTGTAGCAGTTAATGATGATGCTGCTACGCCAGTCCTTCGGAACAACCGCATTCTGTATGACTTGGTTTACTATCCGGGTGACCATGGTGTGTCCCACCGTTCCAGAAGCTTTCAGCATTTCAGCAACTATTTCCGAAGGCCCAGCCGCCTTACCCGTCTTCATATCTTTGATTGCCTTACTTATTATACTACCTTCGACTAACACTGCTGGTCCCTCTATTGGGTCGATGTGGGGGAGACTGTCTTTCTCCCATTTATTCTCCTCATTTAGTAGCCTTTCGTAGTGACACTTCCAAGCTACCTTCTTATCAGCGTCAGTGATGGCAAGTACACCATCATCATTAAGTACACACTTCTCCCCGACAATATCACGGTTTTCCTTGACACATTGCCTAGCAATCCTGAACACCTCACGTTTCTGGTCCTCGCGTTGTAGAACATGCTTGATCTTTCTTTCCTCTGCTTCCCTTCTTGCGAAGTACATATATTATTAAAAGATCGGAGGCCATATTCAGTTGATTCAGATTTATTTAAAACTCCATTATACATATTTCATTGAGGACTATCAGTTATGATAGTCTGAGCTCTTCAGATGACATAACCTATAAAAACTTGCCAACTTTGAAAGTTCCTAAAAAAACCCTTTGAATTTGAAAAGATTTCCTCAAAAAAAGATTTTCTTTTCTTTATACAGGGGCTGGCCGAATGCATAGTGTTGTTTCTTTGAAGGCCAGCCCTTGTATCTATAAAATAAAATACATGTATGTATGTACGTATGTATATACAGGGTGTGGACGGTATTTGAGGACACATGTATTTTTAGTCATTATTTTATTTGACTAATTTTTATTGAACTTCCATTTCAGAAAATAACAATGAAAATAACTATGCTTACTAATGAAATGAAAAGGCATTCTGTGATTGTGGCTTTGAAGGCTAAGCATAGGGATTTAGAAATTTCTTGTTTTCTGAAAGTTGCAAGATCTTTTGTCCACAAGATTCGGTGTGAGTTAGAGAAAGAAGATGGAAGCTTATTACCTGTATCAAAACATAAAAAACATTCCAAACGCTCTGATTCTATCAGGACATCTGAATTTATTCAGGAAGTTAAGCAAAACATTGATCACAATCCAAGAAAATGTATGAGGTCAATTGCAAAAAATGTTGGTCTGTCAGAAAAAACAACCAGAAATGTTGTGCATGACAACATCAGGTACAAATCTTATGGGATTAGGAGAGGTCGATTCATGTCAGAAAAAATAAAAGAAAAGCATTTAATCAGATCCAAAAGACTTTTAAACAAACTTAAAAATCCATCAGAAGATGGTGTGATTTGGTTTTTCTCAGATGAGAAAAACTTTGACCAGGACCACAAAATTAACAGAAGAAATGACAAGTGGCTATGTGCAGACCCTTCTGAGGTTCCAAGAAAATTTCCTGCAAGCGTCATGGTTTTGGGTGTTGTTAGCAATGAAGGACATGTGATGCCTCCTCACTTTTTTCCACAAGGCCTTAGGGTGAATTCTGTTGCGTTTATTGAGGTTCTGGATAAAGTTGTTAAGCCTTGAATCAACAGTGTATGCAATGGAAGGCCTTATGTCTTTCAACAAGATTCTGCACCATCACACAAGGCTCAAATGACACAAGAATGGATGGCTGACAATTTGCATGATCACATCACCCCCAACATTTGGCCTCCTAATTCTCCAGATCTCAATCTACTGGACTACTATGTATGGAACATCATTGAGAAAAATGTCAATGAATACCCCCATAGCACCAAAGATTCTTTGAAATCCACCTTAATTCGAGTCATGTCCGATATGAACAAGGACCACTTAATCCGAGCTTGCAAATGATTTCGACCCCGTGTAGAAGCAGTTATTGATGCTTATGGTGGTTTTATTGAATAAAATTATTAAATTGATAATTTAGCTTTATGTTTATGTTGTTTTTATAAGAATACAGTTTTTTCTGTTATTATATAAGCGCCTTTTTTAAACCATAAATCTGTCCTTAACTACCGTCTGCACCCTGTATATATATATATATATATATATATATATATATATATATATATCATCATCATCATCATCGTTTAACGTCTATCTTCCACGCTAGCATATATATGTGTGTGTGTGTGCGTGTGTGTGTGCATGTGTGTGTATACATATATAGATGGTGTATATTTTGTTCTTGTTGCTATATTTCATTAGTGGGCTAACTTCCATTTATTTTCATTGTACCTCAATGTATACTGTATGAAGGAATCTTTTACATTGATTTACAATCAATTTACCAGAAAATTCTCTATAAATATGAACATATATGAAATTGGGTAATACGTAGTATATAGATTTTATTGATAACTGTGGTGTTAAACAAATATTATATTCTGATGAAAAGAACAAAAACAAATGAAATACAACCAAAAACTGTTTACATCAATTTTTAACATCAATTTTTGTACATGTTATAAAGATCTTTTATATATGTACCAGGTACACTTTTCAAACCCTTTTTTTATCATTTTCCTTATATAACATGTTCTGTTTTCTAGAATGTTTTCTAACGTCCACAATTTTTTACACTATATATATTGTCACTAATTTCACTCACATGGCATTGATCAACTCAAGGCTATAGAAGACACTTGCCCAAGGTTCCAGCTATCACGCTTCTTTCAATTCTGTCTGAACAACGGTGCTACTCCAGAACAGTGGAAAACTGCCAGTGTCATTCCTCTGTCCAAAAATGGTGACCGTATATCACCTATCAACTATCATCCAGTCAGTCTTACTAGCTGCATTGCCAAACTGATGGAATCCTGTGTCAGAGAAAAATTTTGGAACTTCTGGAACTCTTAGTCTTATCCAGCCCTCGCAATTTGGATTTATCCCTAACTCCAGCTGCTGTGATCAACTTATCGAGTTTCTTGAAGACATCACCCGGATCACTGATGGTGGCTCATGGCTGTTGTTTACCTTGACTTTGCTAAAGCTTTCAATTCTGTGTCACACAAAAGACTTATGGCAAAACTCTCTGCAATGGGTGTGAAGGATGATCTTTTTAACTGGTTGAAATCCTTCATTCTCAGTCAAAGAGAGCTGGTCACGGTTCTAGGACAGCATTCCTCACCGTATCAGATGTCATCTGGTGTACCACAGGGATCTGTTCTTGGCCCCCTTTTGTTTGTGGCATATATTAATGACATAGATGCCAACTTAAAGAATGTCACAGTACTGAAATATGCAGGATGACATCAAGCTGTACCTTGAGCTAAAAAGGACAGATCCTGAACACTATAGATCTTTCTTGCAATCAGACCTGGACACAATGCAACAATGGATCACAGACTGGCAACTCAAGTTGGCTGTGGACAAGTGTACCACCATGCATTTTGGGAGTAAAAACCCAGCGTCCACATACTCCCTCCACAACACTAATATCAAGAAGTCTTCTTGTGAAAGTGACCTGGGCATTACGGTCAGCAGCAATTTGCGTTGGACAAACCACGTCTCTAAAATTGTCAAGAAGGCCGAGGGTGTCTTAGCATCACTCAGCAAGACCTTTGTCAACTGCTCTACAGCTATCTATTTAAAGCTGTATATAGCTATGGTGTGGCCACACTTAGAATTTGCATCACCAGTCTGAAACCCCTATCTTGCTCAGAACATTGACCGCCTGGAAACTGTTCAGAGACGTGCAACCAAACGAATACCCTCCATCAGGCATCTACCACACTCTGAATGCCTTGCTTCCCTGGGCATGGATACATTGAAGCTCCGACATCTGGCAACTGATTTGACAAACACCCACAAAATCATTAACCATCTTGCCAATAACAACCCTGAGCACCTTTTTGATTTCCTTGTGTCTAACACACGTGGGCATGCCTCCAAAGTCAGAAAACAGCACAGCTCTCATGACTTTCATAAACATTTTTTCATGCTCAGAGTTGCTGAAGCATGGAACAAACTACCTGCATCAGTTGTTAGTTGTTGAGACACTGCATCCTTTAAAACCTCCATGCTTCCTGAGATTCGCCAACACTACACCTGATATCCCCCCCTCCATACACATGCACACATGTATTTCATGACTCGTACACTGTTCATTTTCTTGACATTATTGTACATTATTCTATGTACTATATTTGTACATTATTTGTACATTATTCTATGTACTATACATGGACCTTTGATGAGTTGTAGTGCACCTGAGCACTGTACACAATAATTTGATTATTATTATTATAATGGGACTGAACCAAAAATAACATGGCTACAAAGCCTGCACCACAAACATTGCCTCTTTACTGTTTGGGGGAAATCATGAGGAAAATTAATATTACTTATTCCATTAGTAAATCAATAGGTTATGTAGTAGTAATAATATATACTCAGCTGTTTATTCACTATTCTTTTTTTCTTTTTGTTTAGTAAACTTATAACTATAATTGGGAATCCATGCACGAGTGTATTGACACTCATGTACACTCACAGCAATGCATATGTAACTGAATTCTTCTATGTTTTACCTGGCAGAGATTCGAAATCGAATCTAAAATTTCTCGCCTCTAAAACCACCTATTGTTAGGTATTCTAACCATTGTCCTGTCAAAAGACAACTATGATAAACATGATATACCACTTGACCCCAGACGATAGGCAGATGGCCACTATTGTCTCAAAAACCATATGCACATCCTTCTAGCTATAGTATTCTTATAAATACAATCACTTCGAGAACCGAACCAGAGATAGTGGTTGACACAGAAGAACAGTTCTACTACACTATGGATTCTCATCACGAAATCAGTCTTCTGCCTACTATTCTTTCACAATTCTTGACCGCTACTACAAAAACCACATAAGCTAAAGATTAACACACACATGCACACACAGAAGGTTTCCTTCTATTGTTTCCTTGTACACTTTATCCTTTTGGCTTCCTGTCTTTCTCTACTACTGTAAAGTACAACACAACTTCTACTGTATCATTTTCTTTAATACATGTATTTACGCTACCTCGAAGTAGCTAGTAAGACAATTAATGTAGTGATAATTGTGTCACGATTTTATTACTCAATATTCGATGTACCAACAAGTGAGTTATATAATATTACAAAATAAACGTTGTCAACATCACAATTCTTCATCATTCTTTTTATCATTCATCCTGCAAATACATCTTAACAGTTACATGGACGTGACCCTATTCGCTACATAATGGTGACCTTGTACAACCACCGGAAATAACATCTGTGAAATAAACAACTCCATCTATCTGCTTAGCTAGCTACCTCACCGTGAAACAAGCAACCCTTAAAGCCAGCAAAATAAAACGCCTACGCAGCGGCTAAACATCAAACGATTATTTTTGTATAAATAGAGTGATTCCAAACACTTTCGCCAGTCGACTTTGGCAGAGTCAGCTCGCGTATCGTTGTTCCTCTCCTCTGCCACACTTGTCACTCACACACGCCTTGTACCTCTGTATCGTCGCTTCATGCATGAAAATAAATAGCTGACCGAAACTACATCTCTCGCCTTGCTCGTCCTTTCAACTTGTGATTTCGTCTGTTCATCCTTACCATATGTGACAACAGTCCTTTTAAGGACTATCCTCAGATCCGATCATACCGTATGCGATAACAGTCCTTTTAAGGGCTATTCTCGGATCCGCTCAGAAGTAGTGACCAGACCCACTAACGACGTCGCTACAACTCCTATCACTACACATATATGCACACAGGAGCCAACGAAAAATCATATATACTGTGGGTATACCTGCTAGATATATCAGTCGATTCTTCCTCGGAATAAGCCCTACCATCTTAAAATAAGGGAGGGACATATTGGCTAATATAGTCCGAGGTATAAAATGTCTGGGAAAAAAAACAAGATGGTTACAACAGCGGACCCGGAGCTAAACAAGAAAAGAGCTTGCAAAAATGTTAACAACTCCACCAATCTTGTTTATTTTATTTGCCAGTACATGATGTACCTAGTCCAGACGCGAAATTCGGACCGCAGAGTATGTAAGAGTCGGTAGTTCAATGTTCAATTGTCATTCAATACATCTATATAATTTAAATAACGAAAACGATTCCAAGGGAGGTAACTAAAATATTTATAAAACAGAGTTATTTTTCGTTGTTATATTTTCTTTCTTTTTCTACTTCAATGAGAAAACTTTATTCGTGGAAATAAAAATACATAAAGTAATACAATACTTTCTTTATTACATAAAGTAATACAATAGAAAGAAAAACGAACGAAAGAGAGAGAAAAGGAAAAATTAAATAATGAAAGTAAGGGAAAGAGAGAGGCAGATTCTACACACTAGTCTAAGCGGTATGCCTCAGCTGCGCCCCGCGGACAAACTAGCGAAGGCATTCGCGCAGAGAACAGCAAACGAGACCCACGGCATCAGCCACTCTACCCCACGGAGCTCCTTCTTTAGGCGTGATGCACTCCTCCCAATTTTGTGGAGGAAAATGGCAGCTCGGGGACCGAGCAAACCCGGGGTCTCGACAGCAACAGGTATAAAAAAGATTAGTCAGGTCCCGGTATTTAGCTTTATTTCTCTTCTCTACATTGCAAGCGGTAGTGTTCGGGTTTGTGGCCGAAGCGACAAGGCTGGAAGCAGAGAACGTGTTGCAATACGTGGCATCCCAAATTAGAGATTTACCTTCTTCATGGTCAAGGCGAGCAGGCTTCGGTTGTGACGGGTTATGCTTTCCATTGTTTGCAGTGTAACATTCTAGCTGAAAGATATGAGTTATAAATTAAGGGAAAGAAGTGGGAAGACTTGTAACGGAATACTCCTATGTTTACCGGCGAAGATTCGAAATCGAATCTGAGGTTTCAAGACTCTAGAACCACCTATTGTTGGGAGTTTCCCATGACTGTCCTGTCAAGAAACAAGTATGATAAACGTACATACCACTTGACCTGTGACCCCAGTTTGTCGACAGAAGAAACACATAGGGCTGCCCATAAATCAACCCATATACACATCCTTCTAGCTATAGGGTTATTATAAATGCAAGGACTTGGGGAATCCAGCAGCCAGACCACAAAGCAGCAGTCCTTGAGAGAATAATGATGTAGCCAATTCACTTTTATTCTATCTATCTCTCCTGGCCTCACTGGCTCTTAACTTCTCGGCCACAGACTAGACCACCAGACAGAGAGACCCCGAAACAGCAAGCAGTCCGTGAGAGATAACGATTTAAACATCAGCAGACTTTTTACTCTTTCTCTCTCCTGGCCTTACTGGCTCTCACCTTCTCGGCCACAGACTACATCAGCAGACCTTTTACTCTTTCTCTCTCCTGGTCTCTGGCTCTCACATTTCATACCCGCTCGGCAAATTTGACCAACGACAGGATAGACAAACAGAAACACACACACCGTAGGTTTACTTATGTTTTTCACTAATGTTTCGTCTTCCTGTTATTTCCCGTCTATTATATCGTTGTAATTGATACATACATACTCGCTAGCTAGCTAGTTAGCCAGCAAATAATGTAGAGATAATTGCTGCCACGAGTTTATTACTCGATGCTCAATGTACCAACAAGTGAATATTGGTATTGTAAAATAAACATTGTTAACATCACAATTCTGGTATTATTCTTTTTATTATTCATCCCGAAAGGAATATATTTATCCGCTACAGATTCCTCTTGGTGTAGTAGTAGCGATTCTGTTCACTTTTTTTTCCTTCTTAATTCCATTCAATTATATTATAGTAAATATGCGTTGTAATAACATTTGCAATAAGTAATATATCTCTTAAACTTCAATTTTACAACGTGTTCCTAAAGTCTTCTATGGCTTACATTGATACAGAATAAACCTTTTTTAACAAGCGAATTGTGTTGGCGTGTATCAAATTATATAATGTTTGTTATTTACAAAAGAAACTAATCAATAAAAAAAAAATGTTACAAGGAAGATGTTTTGCATCTACTGTTGAAGCGCATCTATGAAAGAACTCCTTGGAGGTGATTTAGGTTTTAATTATGTGTAGGATGTTGAGAACCGTGCCTAAGCGAACGGTTTCAGTCATCCGCTTAGCTGCATCTGGTAAGTCAGGGGTAAAGAAATATATGCGTTGCCAGAGACAGCATAGAAATTGTGAAACACCGACAAATCAGCTGATTGAAGTTCCATGTGGTCCGGATGGTAAAGGGCATTGTGTAAAAAGTGAAAGTGTCGTGGTAGTTGAGATAAGGTTGCGGTCGGACAACTCGAAAGATGCAAAGACGGTGACGATTCTGTATAATCTAGGCTTAGAAGTAAGAAAAGAAATCGAAGAGGTTTTGACAGTCTGTGTGTCAGCTTCTTGTAAAGTGTTAAGGATTGCAAATGATCCAGTTTCTGCACCAGCAGCATTAGGGTTGGGTAAATCCAAGAATGAATAAGTGTTATGATCATTGAAGTCACCAAGGATAATGACTTCAGAGAGAGTCGAAATGAGGTACTCGGTGCAGGAAGAGATAGGTTTGAATAGACGTTGGTAGCTGGAAGAATTCGGAGAGCGGTAGAGGAAACAGGCGTGCTTGGAGAAGTGAAGGGAAACTTCTCGTTGCTGATATCCGAGTAAAATAAAATTCGGAAAAACCTGGATTTATCTAATAATTATTTTTTCCGGCCTGAGCATTTGAGGCGTTTGGTGGAGTTAGGCCGCTGAGAGCGAAGTTCTTGTCATCGCCGGCGGCTCCCCTTACTGAGGTGTTAGGTGATGCTCGTGGGGGTGCCTGGTTGTTTTAGCGCCATCACCAGTGGAAATGTTTCGAGCGTGTTAGCTTGCCTCAAAGTGTTCCGTTGACCCTTATGATGTGCGGCCAATTGTCGCACTTAGTTGTGAATTGGTGGTCGTTTTCGTTTTTGTTTTCGCCTCCTCCTTTTGGTATATTATTTCTGATATATTTTTGTGTATTATATTATATTATTGGCAGTATCGGTATAGTGGGTCTGACACCATGCTTTACAGCAAAGAGTTACAGCCCTTTATGGTCCGAGTTCAAATCCCGCCGAGTTTAACTTTGCCTTTCATCCTTATGGGGTCGATACACTGAGATAATTGCTGGCCTTGTGCCAAAAAGTAGAAACAATTATATTATATTATTTTCTATATGTGTTTACATTTTCATTCTGTAAGGATTTGTAAGGATATTTATACAACTGTAAATAATTTTTTTTTTAATGATATATATATATATAATGAATATTTAAAAAAAAGTCAAAGCAGTGAGGTGAGTGGAATTCATATTCACTTTTATGGTGAAATTTAAATATAACATTTTGCTTGGACAGTATAGATGAGCTACAGATAAGAGTTGGAGATTTGTTTGGCTCCGTCTTAGGTGATTTTTTTTTTTGTGTGTGTGTGGGGGGGGGGGTCTAGTATTATTTTTCGTATGAATGCGACTATTCTGGTATATTATTACTTCTGATACTTATTTTGTATTAAATTATAGACCCCTAGAACAGTAATGAAACGTTGTTCCTGTAAAGCAGCCAGTCAAACTTAGATATTTTTTTTATTCAAACAAAAAAAAGTAACTTGATAAGAAATAATTTATGTTCTTGTGAAATTGAGAGACAAATTTACGATAGAAGTTTTCTCTCTATTCATATCCTACCAAAGTTGAGAGGGAAATATTTTCTGTCAGCTTGTCTATCTAATTTAACGGTTTGGAGGTCTAAGTCTCTGTTTCTTGTCTGTTTTCTTACCTCCATCGAAGCTTTCTCTCCTCTACTGGGTAGCACACTCTCTTGTCCAAAATGGACTAATCCCAACAAGGAGATGGGTGAAACTCTACTACAGTGGAGAGAGCTAGGTTTATCAGCAGTGCCGGATTTACTATTGTGCTTAAGCACAGGGTCCCGTTGTTCAAGGGGGTCCATCTTCCAGCCAAAAAGCATTTTTACATCTCTCGGGGCCCAAGTAAAGGACTTCATAACTTAACTAGCACAGGGCCTCATTTGTACTAAATCCGACACTGTTTGTCAGTTTCTGATACAGATGAGGATAGACGTAAGGAGAGAGTGTGGGACAGTCTGCGTTCGGGTGATACCTTCAACTATCTCTTTGATCAATCTGATCAATTTTCAAGATATTGCCTACTTTCTGCAAGCACAAAATGCAAGTCTACTCAGAGTGGGAACCGATGTCGCTGTGGTAGGACCCTCGATTCCACAGGCCTTCGTGGTTTGTCTTGTCGTCTGAAATGTTGGTCGCTTCGCTCGCCACACCGAGCTAAACCTGATAATTAAGTGTGTCCTAGCTCAGGTAAATATCCCCTCAGTTCTGGAACCAGATAGATTGTCGAGGGTTGATGGGAAGAAATCAGATGTTCTAATATTTTGTCACTGGGTAAGAGGTAGATGTCTCATTTGGGACGCCACAGTCAGTGACTCTTTTGTTCCCTCCCACATCCTGGATGTTGCAGTAAATGTGAGGGTCACTGCTTCTGTAGCCAAACGGATTAAAATTCTAAAGTACCGAGACTTATCAGTAAACCATTTTTTCCAGTCATGGCGTTCGAGATGTTTTGGGGAATTGGGCCGCTGACAGCGAAGTTCTTGTTATCCCTAGCGGCTCGCCCTACCGAGATGGCTGGTGATGTTCGTGTGGGTACTTTGTTGTTTCAGTGCCTTAGCCTAGCCATCACTTGCAGTAATGTTGCGAGTGTGCTGGCTTGCCTCAAAAATTTCCGATGACCCTTGTGATGTGTGACCGATTGACGCACTTAGTGATGAATTGATGTTTTGTTGTTTGTTGTTGTTTTTTTCGCTCTGATTGCATATTTTTGTGTATTATATTTATAAGGTTCCTAGCAATAATTAATTGTTTATATGTATATGCGAGCCTGTGTGAAGTGAGCAGTGTTCTCTGGAGTACGGTAGCCCATGTATATGTCGAGTGAACGAACTACCCTACCTGTTAGAAATGGCAGCCTAATTTCCCTCAAATCTTACCCTACTACATTTACATAACATAGTCCTAGATACCCCTAAAAAGATGAATGGCCATAGTTCTGTTCTATCAGGTTAGACAACAACCAAATAAATAATTCTAAATATAAATTAAAAGCAACATGATATTTTATAGAAAATCAAAATACAACAAGAGTGGGGCGGAACTTTTTGACAATACAACGTAGAAATAAATGAAAGTAAATGCAACAGTTTTTTGTGTGATTTAAAATGGTTCTTCCTTCTGCGATGCAATTCTTTCAGATCTGCCAAACAATTATAACTCCAGCAATAAAAAATAGAGAGCGAGAGAGACCCGCAAAACTGGAGTAATTAGCTGAATTTACTTCCCTTGTGTGTAGAGCTTTCCAATAAAGCTGTTAGGCGCCTCATTCAAATTCAAATTGAAAACAGCTTATCAGACGGTTTAAGTTATAAATAGGTGAGTTGTATACAATTTATTTGTTGAAATTAAATCGTTTATTAACTAAATTATATATATAAAACACCGTTTATTAATCATGTATAAGTAAGTTATCAAATTAATAAATATTATAGTTACCTTTTTTTATTATTAATAACAATAATTTCCGTTTTGTGCTGTTGTTTATAATGCGTTAGTGTATCTCCAGCGACATGTATTATAGTTGAATGCAGTTCAAGGCAGTGTTAGAAAAGCAGGAAAATAAAATCCCAAATCAGCCTTAGTAAAGCATAATGATCTAAAAACGTTCCAGCCAGGACCATCCTGTCTTTAGTATATTCAGGATTACGCATAACTACACCGCCGATTCCTTCATGAAATATATTGCTGGTACTTTATTAATTTTTTTAATATACTCTATTACAAAGAAAAACGTTTTTATTAATAAAAATAAAAAAATTCATAAACAAATCTATTTCGAATAACAACACTACAGATATTTAAAAACGGTAAATGAAGGGAAAGGCAAAGGCTCTATGGTCACAGAAGAATGGGAGGGTGATGGGCTCTGGGCCTAGGGCGCGGCGGTGTTGGGGCTGCGCTCCTCAGACAAGACCGCAAAGACATTTGCTAGTGTTAAAAAGACTATGGATTGGCAATATTAGGTATTTAGCTACGCTTTACATTCTAATTTCTTTGAATCCCACCAAAGTTAGCTTTTTTTCTCATCCTATTGAAGTCGATAAAATAAGTACCAGTAAAGTACTATATCATTATTGGCTGAACCCGTCTCCACAAATATGAGGCTAAAGAAATTATCAATGTTTATTTACGGGAAATAAAACTTAAAGGTTGTTGCTGTGTTGCGTAATATCAAATATTTTCATCATAGTATTGATTATTAAGAATAAGAAACATGATATATTTTGTATTATTTTAGTGATATTCTAGAACAGGGCTCGGCAAACCTTTTTGGAAGCGGGCCTGATTACAAATATTCAAATATCTCGCAGGCTAGGGCGAATAAAATTGAGACAATGATTAAGTAAGATTATAGAAACTGCTTGTTTTTAAATCACTAATATTTTCATTATAAGCGTTTAGCGTAGAATAAAATAAGCGTTATTCACTGGTGATATAAGGAATGACAACAAGAGTAAACGTTTCTTAATACCATCACATCCAAGATCGATATTTAGCGCCCTTGGTTAGCAATACGGATACACGTCCTTCACCCAATTATGCACTGACCACACCACACTTAGAAAACTATAAAACCTATATTTCCAACTGCTCAGGCCTCACTCACCCCCGCCGTATCATGTTACAAATCAAAACATCATATGCCTTTCTCCACTACTTTCGATATTTCCACAATGCTGCTACACGGCAAATATGTTTAACAATTTATTTATTTGCAAAAAAGTATATATTTAATTTGTATAAAACTGTTCCTTTAAGTTTCAGTAATACGCCCTAGGCGGCTGCCTAGTTATCCTAATAGTAGCGATGGTCTTGATAACACCGAGTCTCTGCTAAAGTCATCAGCAATACAAACAACTACGTGTGACTACACCCAAAAAACAGTCCAGCACTTGCTACACCTCTAATTTCCATAAAAAATAATTTCATATATGTCATAACAAAAGCACCCAACACACACTGTAAATGTGGTTGGAGTTAGGAAGGGCATCCAGCCATAGAAATCAAGCCAAATTCAGTTATGTATTGGCATCTGACTTGGCATGTCTCACAATGGGATAACTCGTCTAACCCATGTTAGCATGGAAAAATGGATTTTAAATGATGATATGACGAATATGAAATGATATGACGATTTTAAATGATGATATGACTTTGAATAACATTTTTTCATCTGTCCATTTTATGCTGGCATTAATAGTAATAGAATATTTTGTCATCTTAAGCATTACTTAATTGCTTGGATGAATTAAGACTAGATTTAAATTACTTGAGTATTTACAAAATAATGTGTAAAAGCCCTTTCAGTCTATCATAATTGATTTTGATTCAGCATACTTTTTTTTATCTTAATGAAAACTTGTTATATGATGTTGGTGTTTTTCTTTATTTTATATCTTTGCAGTCAATATGAGTTTGATGGATGAATTAGTATCTGCAGGGGTTGATTCAAATGAGTTATTGGGGAATCCTATGAAGCATGAAGATTTTGATACAATGAATAATTTGAATGATTCTTCTATGTTATATTCAGTTTCTGAGGACTTTACAGTTGACTTATCACATATGAAAAATATTTATACTGACAATAAATATGATAGCACTGACATAACCAACAAAAATGACTCTACCTTATTTGAAAACTGTGCCATTAATTTGGATCAAGAACTTCAACATGCAGTGACTGGTTCTTCAATGGAAGCTGTTTCAGATCAAAAGAACTTTCAAGAATCCAACTTTGAAAGTAATTCTTTAAATGTAACACAAGAAAATGTTCTGGCTACATCCCAGTTACCAGACCAAATTATGGATGGAATTAAAGTTCAAGTATCTAAGATGCCTAAAGAAATTCTATCTTTGAATGAAGAGCTTTCCCAAGTTTCCTCATCAGAATCAAAAACTTGCAATAGTGTGGAAATGAATGAATGCAACAGTGATAAGTATGATAGACATAATAAAGATCATGATGATAGCAACATTGAAAACTATGATGACAATGAGAATACCTGTAACTATGAGAATAAGATTGAGTTCCATGACAATGATGCTGATAATTATGATTGTAGTATTATGAGTCGGGGTGATAATGATATTGTTAATTGTGATGTTAGTATGAAGGACCATGACAATAATAATGTTGGTTATTATGATAATGGAAACAAAAGCCATATTGATCATGATATTGATAATTATGGTAATGATAATATTGATATTGATCACTCTGATACTATTGATAGCCATGCTACAAATAATGACGATGGCCATGAAGATAATACAATTGATAGCAATGACCATGATAATAGTTCACAATTATGTGAAAATGTAGTTGATAATATTGATATTGATCACTCTAATACTAGTATTAAGGATTGTGATACTATTGATAGCCATGCTACTAATAATGACAATGACCATAGAGATAATACAATTGATGACAATGACCATGATAATAGTTCACAATTGTTATGTGAAAATGTAGTTGGAGAATACAACATTGCTGCAGAGACAAACAAAGATGTTATTTCAAGTGTTGTAAGTACCTTCAGTCCTAAAAGAGACAAGGAAAAGGAATATTCCTTAATAAAGGATGAGACTAATGTTGAAAATAGTTTGGAAAGCCATCATATGGATATGGTAAAGACAGAACCTTCTACTGAAATTACTGGTTGTGTTGATATTGACATGGATGAGATAAGGACAGAATCTCCTACTGGAATTTCTGTTGATATGGATATGATAAACACTGAGTGCCCTGTCAAAGATTCTAACAGTGTCATTATAAGTAGTAAATTTTCTGCGGAAGGAACTCTCAATGACAGTATAAATACAGAACGATCCTACAAAACTAATGTTTGCAGTAATATTGAAGATAGTATGTCTTCTGTGGATTGTGAAACTGATCAGAGAAATGAAAGTGTAATTGAACAACAGGTACTGGATTCCTATGCTGAAGAAGACTGTGAAACTTTTGAAGATAGGTTCCTTCAACAAAAAGCTAATTTTTTAAAGAAGGAAAAAGAAGTGGAATCTTTAACAAAGCAGCTAAATGATAAACAAAAATTGATTCAACAGGCTGTAACTTTTGGCAAGCAACTTCTCGAGGAGAATGATGAACTCAAGGAAAAAGTGAACACACTTGAGCAGAAAATGATTGTAATTGATGAGGTAAGGCATTATATATTTTTTATTTTACTATATTTATATATAATATGTATCATTTGATATTTGATATATTATATCATCTCTACCACGCCTTTAGGCCACAGCACCCCCTGAAGGGGTGGTAGTGCCCACTTTGAGAACCTCTGATTTAGACACACAAATACATTTATAGGTTCACAGTGCTACAAGTAGATGTATTCATTTCTATATAAACATATTGTGAGTGTACTTGAGTGTGTACATGTATTAATATGTAGGTATGATATATCACCATCATCATCATACGTCTGCTGTTCCACGTTTGCATGGGTTGAACAGGTATTTTTCAGCACAGCATCTCTCCACTTGTTTTGCTCTTTTGTCATCTCTGTGAGCCTCACCACCTCCACCCAAGTCTTCGCCTACTGCATCTTCTCTCCATTCAGTTTACCCTCAGCCCTTTTGATTCAAAGTTCTATTTTCACAGTTAGAATTTATTCTCTAGATCTTCAACAAATTCAGCAATGAAGACAAGATCATCATCATACAAAATTTCCTATGGACAACCAGTCTTAAACTACTCTGCTATGGCCTGGCAGACTATGATAAACAGAAGTGGGCTAAGAACTGAACCCTGGTGCACTCCTGTTCTTTGTACCTATACCTTGAATTCCTCACTAAACTCACTTCCTACTCTCACTTTACCGACAACTCCTCTTTACATGGCTTGCACTGCTTTCATAATCAACTCTTCTACACCTAGTCCCCTTAAGGACAACCAAATGACAGATCATAGTTCTCGATCAAAGGTTTTCTCAAGATCAACAAAAACTAGATAGAGTGGCTTCTTATGTCAAAAAACCAAACTGCATCTCATCTAATTTACTAGAACTCTGTCACTTTCATAACTTAGTTCATTAGTTTTATTCCCCTGTAGTTGCTCCTTTGTAGCAATTGATTATGCTGCTTCATCAAGCATTGGGTATGACTCTGTCCTGTTTTATCTGATTAACTATGTGGGTGGCTAGTTTAACTCTACTTCCTCAAATGCTTTAAACATCTCAGCAACTATCTCAGATGGTCCAGTGGCTTTACTATTTTTCATCTCCTTGATTGCTTCTTTCGATTTCAATAGCTAGTCTCTCTGTTGGGTAAGTTGGAGGTAGTCTTTCTTCCTACTAATTCTCTACATTCATTAGCTTCTCATAGTAGCATTTCTAGGCTCCTTTCTTTTGAGTGTCAGTGTTGCTAAGTGCACCAGTGTCATTTTGAACACGCTTTTCCCCAACAAATATTCTGATTCACACTGACACACTGCTTTGCAATGCGGAACACCTCACATCTGTGATCTTCATGTCAGAAGGCATTGGCAAACCTCCTTCTTTCAGCCTCTTTTCATGTTACATATACATGTCACCTATCTTCTCTTTTGGTTACCTGGTACTGGTCTCTGCTGCTCCCATTTTCCAGTCTTTCTATGCCTGTCTCTTGGCTTTAATGGTTCTATCCACTGTGTTGTCCCACCACCAAGTCATCCTCTGTCTGACTGGTGCTTTGTTCCAACAACAAGTCTTATCAGTAGTCTGTAGTAGATTGTCATGTAAGAACTTTCATTTGTATCTAACTTGTCTTCCTTATCATATGCCTCACACAGCTTTCCTGAACCTACACTTAACAGAAATATCCTTAAGCTTCCAAACTCTGCTCCTCTAGATTTTCCTGTGTCTCTTCTTTTTTCTTGTACTTATTCTGATGTCGCTAATAACTAACTTATGTTGGACAGTGCATTCCTCTCCAGGGAAAGTCTTAAGTGCAAAGTCAATCTGGCTTATGTGTTTGCCTGACTGATAGGTGATCAGATGGCTGGCCGGTTTCCTAAGTTAGTGTTGCAAAGAATTCCAGCAGCCTCATTCCCTCTTCATTTCTTGAGCCATAACCACCATGTACACTGGTGTAGCCATCTTTGTTCTGTCCAACAAGTCCATTTTCTGTCATCAGTTACTGAGTTTGTCTCTAAAAATTATTCATAAAAACAATCTTTTTGTTCCTTACTTAGTCCTGCTTGTGGTGCATAGCTAAAGATAATTGTTGTCATTCTATTGCCTATGATTATTCTGAGTTTGATCATTCTGCCGCTTACTCTACCGATTACCTTATCTATCCACTTCTCAGCTAGTAGAATGCTACTCCACCTACCCCATTATCATTACCTTCCCAGAAAAACTGATAAGTTTTGCAGAGGTGATTCTCCATCCCACTTCTTGAATACATTATACATCTACTCATTGCCTCTCAAACAACTCCACAATTTCACATGATCTACCTTTCAGTATGCAACACATTGAGTGTGGCAACCCTGAAATGTGTTATCTGACAGTAGTGATTAGTACCTTTGAGCCTGGAAAGGAATAAGGATGTGCAACTGTTTGATGATGGTCAAGGGGTTCTTGTACATGGCTATGTTAGCCACCCCACTACCGTACGTGACACTAACATGACCAGTGTTAGTCCTATAGATGCAATTAGCAAGAGACTTATATGTTGTACTTTTCAAATTTTGGCATGGTTTTACTGGCTAGATGCCCTTCCTATCACCAACCACTTTACAGCATAGACTGAGCAGATTGTTCATGCCACCAGTTCTAGAGAGGTTGTCTGACTGAAGTGAAGGTTCCTCTCTACTCTGTATCAGTTTTTATTCAGAGTAACTGCTCTTCTAGATGGGTTACCTATACACTAAAGTTTACTGAGCCCACATCTACTCCATGCAGTCATATTTTTTCAGAGTCGCTGCCCTCCTAGACAGGCTACCTTCTGCATGGCTTATGGAGCCCAAGTCTGCCCTATGCTAATTTATTTTATTTGAAGTCACTGTCCTCTTAGCATAGCTTACAAAACACACATCTATAATTGATTATATTTATCTAAACATATATTTAGGTGGCTGGAGTGGTAGGTATCATAGCTATCCCATATCTGTTCCAATCAGAGACACTGGCGATGAAACACGATCATCACTAATAACGAACACGCAAAGAGAATCCCTTATGTTTGATTCCCAACCTGCTAGAAATAGCAGACAAGTTAGTTAGCATACCCGGTATGTTTTTCTTCTTCTTTGATGTTATACAATTATTATCAATAAACCTTCCTGGGTATACCCTTATTCCATTGCTGTACTTACTTTTCGTTTTTGTGTGATGCGTGAAGGAATGAACCAACCAACATTTCTCTTTTATATTATGTATAGATGAAATGATCCTTCAGAGCATTCAGCTCATTTGTACAGCTCAACACAAAAATGACTTTTCATTTCCAGTATCTTCCTTTCTTTTTCATTGTCATGTAGCTAATTAGTATAATATCCACTAGATATTCTTGCTGTTCTAATCTAGACTAAATCCAAATGTAAATATACTGAAATCTTTTAATTATTACATTCTGTTGTTCTGTTTGTCTTTCAGAAAATGAAAAAGGAGAAGCATTCTTCAAAAATGAAGCTAGAATCCAAAGAGTACATGGAACAACAATACAGTGAAGAAATTTCTCTGCTCCAGAATGAAATAACTAAAATCAAAAGCGATGTGCAGTCATACCAGAAACAAGAAACTCATCTGAATAGAGAAGTATGTTAAAGTATTTAGGACCCCACTCTCTATTAATCTGATGCTCTGCTATCATACCTATCCTCCCAACTATCCTATCTGATATATCTCACCCTCATAAGAATCACTCCCACTCGCTTTCTTTTCTTAGATTCTCCCTACCACACTCCCCACAAATTAGGAGTAGACTTCTACCTCCCACATAAAGAGAGATTCTCTTAGTCCTACATACATCCAATCTCTGCCCACTGCAATCTCTCTCTCTCTCTCTGTATATATATATATATATATATATAGAGAGAGAGAGAGAGAGAGAGTGTGTGTCTTGTTCCACTATCTGGTGGGTTCTTAGAAAACTAGAAGTAGACAAGTGGCTTGTGAAGGCAGTACAAGCCATGTATAAATGAACAGTTAGCAAGGTCAGAATTAACAATGACTAGCGAAGAATTTAGCATGCATGTTGGTGTCCATCAGGGCTCAGTCCTTAACACTCTCCTGTTTATTATCGTCCTGCAGGCTATAACAGAGGAATTTAAGACTGGCTGCCCATGGGAACTCACGTATGCAAATGACCTAATCCTTATAGCTGAATCTATGGCAGAATTAGAGAAACCTGGAAGCATGGCCTAGATTCAAAGGGTCTTAACCTTCTGGAGGCTGAATTTTTTTATGAATTGCTTCCCTTGATACTGTATTATGTATTAAGGAGAGATTACTCTATCGATGTATTCAGTCACCCACAGCGCCAAGAGGATTAAAGTTAACTTGCCAAAGACCAAAGTTCTACTATGCAGGAAGGAAAACCAGGCCCAGATTCCCTCAGTGAAATGCCCTTGCTGTGTGTGCTGAAAAGGAGTAGGTAGAAATTCCATCCTATGTCCCAAATGCAAACTATGGGTACACAAGAGATGTAGTGGGATCTCTGACAGGCTAGCAAAGAATGTAAATTTTACATGTGGCCAATGCACAGGTACAGTAAGTAGCAAGAGCGCACAGGATACAAGCTCCTTCAAATGCCCAGAGGACTCTGTAGAAGTAGTAGATAGCTTCTGTTACTTGGGTGACCAAATTAGTAGTGGAGGGAGGTGTTCCGAAAGCGCAGTAGCCAGAGTGAGAATAGGCTGGAGAAAATTCAGGAAGTTACTACCATTGCCAACTACAAAAGGTTTTTCCTTCAAAATGAAGGGCAGATTGTATGATGCATCTTTACGAACAGCAATGTTGCATGGTAATGAAGGATGACAGCTGTATAAAAAGGTGCAGAACGCTCAAAGTTGATGGAAGCTATGGAGTAGGAGGACTTGGAATGAGGTGATAAAAGCTGACCTAACACAATTGCACCTCTCAAAGACAATAACACAAGATTGTGATCTCTGGCGCTATGCTGTAAGACAGAAGACCCGCCTTCCCATATGCAGGGTCTGAGGTGTACATCTAGTATGCGTCACCTTCCCTTCTATCACTCCTCCCATGTAACACTCCACTCCTAGATCTACCTCCTCCACCCAAGTACCCAAGTCATCTTGGTGTCACAATAATGAGCACCCAGTCCACACTGTAAAGTTGTCATGTTGGTGACACAACAAAAAGTTCCCAGCCCACACTGTAAAGTAGTCATGAATGTGTCATGATATGATTGGTGTTAGGAAAGACATCCAGCCGTAGAAACCAAGCCAAAATCAGTTCTGTGTGAGAAAAGCAGTCATCCGGCCTGGTTAGTCTCACAACAGGACAGTTAACTCGTGCTATTGTCGAAAATGGATGTTAAATGATGATGATGATATATATGTGTGTGTGTTTATGTATGTCTCCACATTGGCACAACTAAAAACAATTAGTAACATCTGTTTATGGTCCTGAAACTTAGTTTAAAAGATGATCAGTGGAAAAAGTACTATACCTACAGACATATATGTGTTGGTATATAGAAGGGCATCTGGCCATATAATAGTGCCTCAAAAAGTGTCGTCCAACCCATGCCATGGAAAATTTTGACTAAAAATGATGATGTTGGTGATGAATGCTGATATATCATCATTTTACATCTGTCTTTCCATGCTGGCATGAATTGGATATGACTTCACAACTTATCAAAACTATTGTCCTTCTTGCTCAATATATTCCATTTTGGATGGTTTCTACAGCTGGAAACCCTTTCTAAGGTCAACCATTTTATAGAGTGTACTAGTACATTTTATCATGGAGTTACTAGTACATTTTATCATGGCACCAGCACTAGATAGGCTCTCTTGCTCTTGACAGAACTGATGAGTCCTCTCAACTCTTTTTTGGCATAGTTTGTACAGCTGGATACCGTTCCTATAACCAACCAATTTACATGGTGCAGTCGGTGCATTTTGTGGCACAAGCACAAGAGAGGTTGCCATATCGTGGCTGGAGAGTCCTCTCAAACCTTTTTGGTATAGTTTCTATGACTGGGAACTCTTCCTAACACTGACCGTCTTACAGAGTGTCCTGGGTATGTTTTATCATGACACCAACACTAGGGAGGTTGCCAGTCATTGAGTCGACTGAAGAGCTTCTTGGGAGCTTAATAGGAACTATGTAATGGGGGGGGGGGGGGGCAAGTGTAATGTTATGAGTATGAGATAGGTGTAGAAGGGAATGAAATTGATAAGGTGATGTGAGGGAGGAAAGTAGTGATCTAGGATACAATCATGAGGCATACAACCTAGGTTAATTCTTTGTGGTATTTACTTACTCCTGAAGAAGGGACGTAACTCAAAATAAACTCACTCATTTGATAAATGGATCTATAAAATGAGTACCAGACTAAAGAATATATTTTAATTAATTGTTTGTTAATACTGTATTGCTGTAACTTAAAATGCAATCTAATTTTAATTTCATTTTCATATGATGATACAGTTGAGAAATAAAGACTACTTGCTTGAACAGTCAAATTTGAAGGAAGAAGAATTAACTACAACTATAAAAAATTTAGAAAAACTGCTCCTTGAGAAAACTGAAGAAGCTGTACATTATTCTTATCAAAGTTTCTCTGAAGATAATCAGCAGCAAATTGCACTGGAGAAGAAAGTGTTAGATCTTCAAACTGAATGTGTGAGTACTCAACTTTGTTTTCCTTTTTAGTTTATTGTCCAGAAAAATTGACAACACAAAATCCATTTCAGATATTGTCATCATCATTGTCATCTTCTTCAAGATTTGTGACCTTAGGTAAGGGTTGTCATAAAGATAGCAAGTTTGGCTTTTACACCTACCTTCCTTTTGATTACCGAGTGGTAAAGCTGCTGCATTACTGCACCAGCCCCTGCAATTCTTGCACTTAATTCAGCCTCCTGCCTTCCATCACTCCTGAACATGGCGCTGAGATATTTGACAATCTCTACCTGCTTCAGTGGAACTCCATTCACATGTAGAGTGCACTGCACAGGCTTCCTTGAGAGGGCAAATGTCTCAATTTTTACTGCACTGATTTTCAATCCAGCCATCAAACCTATCAAGTGCAAGCCAGAGATCACCTGTCGAGTTAAGTAACATCATGTTGTCTGCAAATACCAGCCGACTGATTTTATATCTGCCAGTCATGATATCACTTCCAACCCAGCTGCGCATGTCAATCCTGTTCATTTAAATAATGAATAGGAGCGGTGACCATACACACTCTTGGCGGAGGCTGACTCCCACATTGAATGGTTTCGATTTAGCACCATTTATCCAAACATAAATACTCGAGCATTCATATAGCCACATCAGGGCAGCAAAAAGCTGACCATCAATCCCATGCTCCTGCATAACCTTCCACAGAAGTTCCCAAGGAATGTGGTCATATGCCTCTTCAAAGTTGACAAATCAAGAATATACCTCTTGGCAATACTCCCACGATTTCTCAAATACCTACCGTATTGTAAATATTTGGTTGGCTGTGCTGCATCTGGGACTAAAACCACATTGTTCATCAGCTACCTTGGACTTGACAATATCCCTGCATCTCTTTGCCAGACACTTAGCATAGACTTTACTGGATTGGCTTAACAAGGAGATTCCTCTGTAATTGTAGCCCCCCCCCCCCAAGAAAACTCTCACAACCCAGTGATGTAGGTATGAGGAGGTGAGTAAAGGCTGCCTCTACAAAAACCTAGTCTTCGTGGTTTGACAAAGTACCAGATTAGTGACTGTCATGAATAAGACCACTGAAACTGAAACTGCAATATGATGAGGAAAACAAAAAAGAACCCTACCACATCATCCTTTGTGCAGGTTAACAAGGGACGCATTCAGGCCTTAGGTAGAGGGGCTTGTTCGAAAAATATATTGCAGTCTCTATTTCATGCCACAAAATCTGGCGATGGGACTGCGACCTGTCCTGGGAGGCATGGGATGGATGCACAAAGATCGCATATCCCAAAACCCCAAAGAGGGTCCATGGCTCTGGAACTATAGATTTGGATGGATAATGGGAACTCCACTATTCAGATGTGGCGCCAGAAATGATTGCACTGTGGCTGTCAGAATGTGTTATGGACTAGATCTCATTAGAAGGATGGATTTTCCCCTTGAAGTTTAAGCTAAAAAAATAGGTCTCTGTTGGTAGTGCAAGTTTAAGCACCAAAGAAGGAGTCTGAATACAGGTCCTTCCTTGATGAAGTCACTACAGCATTAGATGTAGTTAAGAGTGAGTCATATATCGTCATGGGAGACTTCAATGCAGATGTTGGCACTGACCACCTGACATGGAAAGGAGTGATTGGAAGGACCCCAATCTAAATATGAGTGGAGAGGCCTTATTAGACTTCTGTTCTAGCAATGGAGACTATTATGAACACCTTCCAACACAGAGACATGGTATACGGGGAATTAGGGACAGAGATCAATAATTGATTTTGCTATTGTCTCTTCGATTCTGTGATGGGTGTTTGTGTTAAGAGAAGGGCTGAGCTGTCAACTGATCACCATCTAGTTATCTGCAACTTTAGACTACTTAAAGCCAAAGAAGCCCACAAAACTGGTGGGTCCAGGGTGACCTACAGGATAAAGTGGGAAGCATTGGTGGATAAGGAAGTCAGGACCAGGTATGTAGATACTAATGCATCCAAATTCAGAAAGCTCCCTGAGCAAACTGAGGACATTGAAACAGAGTAGGGATTGTTCAGCTCAGCAGTTTCTGCTTCAGCTGATAAATGTTGTGGGGCCGGATGGCAGGAGGCCTACAAAGCTTGGCTTGGAAATAAGTCCTCCTTCATTCACTTCCAGTACAAGCAGGCATGAAAAATCGCAGCAGCGACAGTAAATGCGTCCAAAGTTAAGACATGGGAGGGCTTTGAGGGTAAAGCTGGAATCTGACTTCAGATCAGCAAAGTGTTTTGGCAGACCATCCACTGACTTCATAAGAAGCCCTCCTCCACATATACTATCAAGAATGTGTCTGGGATTCTTCTGTCTTCAGAGAGGTGCATCCTCATAAGGTGGAGAGAATACTTTGCTGATCTCCTACACCTGATTACAACAGCAGCATCTTATGTACACGAGGTGCATCTGGAAAGACTAATCTTTCAGAGGCTTAAATCACAAGAGCAGTTAAAGAGCTCAAATGTGGCAAGGCCCAAGATGTTGAAAGCCTTAAATAGAGAAGGTAATCTCTGGTTGACTCGTGTGTGCCGGGTGGCCTGGATCTCTGGAAAGACATTGTCATCATTATGTAAAATGTTGCTGTTGAATAATCAAGTACAATAACATGACTTTAGTTGTGGAAAGTATTCTACTTTTATCTATTATTTAGTCTTTTTATCATTCTAATTCCTGATGCTAATGAAAAATCATTGTTTCTGATACAAAGATTAGAAATAATAATTTCTCAGTGTCTTAAAAAGAAACAAAAAAGGGAAGTGCAGTTGGTTAAGACAATGTACTGGCAAATTAAACAAAGCTATCCTAGTTTTATCTCACTTTATTCTTAGTTTAAATTATGCCCTGGTCAATTTTGCTTTTCATCTCTCTGAGAACTATAAAATTATCAAATGTTGTACCAAAGTTTTGTTAGCTGACTATACAACCTTTTGTATCAGTAGAAATGTGGAAACTAAGCTAACTCCTATAGAATAATGAAATATTAACATGGTTATTGTTTCTCAACCTATTATCTCTTCCCTTGAAACATTTCTCTACTATATTTGCTGGGAAAAAATCCAAATGGTGGAAATAATTAACAAATAAATGGTTTAGTTCAAATATAAAATAAAAGTGAAGATGTTTAAATGTAAGAACTAACTTTTCACTCTCTCTCTCTTTTTTTTTAACATTACTTACAGACTACATTAAAATCACAGCTTATCAGCAGTAATGCTAGCACAGCTCGAGTGGAGGAGGAATTGTTAAGGACTAAAAGACGACTTGATGAAAAACAGCAAGAATATGAAGAAATAAGGAGTGAAATTAACTCTTATGAAAAAACTCTTGCGGTATGTTTTATAAACCATTAACTTTATATAGACAATGCAATTAGTTTAGAAGTTTACAATTTATTAGCATAGAAGTTTACAACTTATCACATTTTATAATGGATTCGGTGTTAAATTATTCTGTTAAATAAATGCTTTAGATAAAGTTCTCTATTCATAGATCAGAAATATATAATTGATAAAGTATGTTACATTGACTTCATTATCTTCATTGTCATTTCTATGTTTAGTTTTCCATGCTCGCATTGATTAAATGGGTTCTCACATTTCATTTTGACATGCTTTCTATGGCTGGATACCCTTCCTGATGCCAACCACTTCACAGCATGTACCAGGTGCTTTTTATCATAACAACACTATCATTTTACAGAGTTTACTGGATGCATTTTATTGTTGCACAAGCACTACCACTATACTACTACTACTAAATATATATACATACATCAAACCTGTCTAACCCATGTTAGTGTGGAAAATAGATGTTAAATGATGATGATGATATATACATATATATGTTGGTACCACAGAACATCCAGTCCAAAGTAAAGAGGTTAAGTAGGTGTCACAACAAAAAAGCACCCAGTCCACGCTGTAAAGTAGTCATGTAGGAGACACGGTAAAAAGGCTCCCAGTCCACACTGTAAATGTGGTTGGTGTTAGGAAGGGCATCCAGCCGTAAAAAACCTGCCAGATACAGTCCTATACGAGACACAGTCACCTGATCAATCTTGCCTCAAGGGGAACAATTCCCGTCTAACCCATGCTAACGTGAAAGATAGACGTTAAACGATGATGATGATGATGGTGAGTTGCAGCTTTGGAACTGAAATGACCTTTTCTTTTTAATCAAGCCCTTTTTTTTTCAAACATTGTCATATGAGGTGGGTCAGAAAAGTTCCAGGACTGATGTCACAAAAGATTTATTTCAAACCCAAACTTCACACTAAGAGTTTTCTCCTTCAAAGTAATCCCCCTGGAGTCTAATGCACTTTTCCATCCTTTTCTGTCATGCTTGCATGCACTCCTGGAAGGATTCTTCTGGGATCCTCCGCAGTTCCGTCATCCATGTCTTCAAAACGGGTCCCCTCCGGGTCGTACTCGAAGATCCATGACTCATCTCCGGTGATGACTGTCCCTAGCAAGTCTGGTTCGGTTTCAAGATGCTTGAGGATGTCCTGGCACACTTGCATGCGTCAACACTTCTAGTCATCGTTCAGCAGTTTTGGCACCATCTTCGCGCAGACTTTCCGCATGTCTTAATCTTCAGTGAGAATCTTCCAGACGCTGTCCCGATTCATGCCCAGCTCATTTGCCATCAGTCGAACAGTCAGCTGATGATCGTTACGCACCATCTGCCTGACGCGCTCAACGTTGACCTCAGTCCTGGTTGTTGAGGGCCTTCCGCTCCTGGGATCATCTTCCACGTCCTCGCGTCCTTCTTTAAACTTCTTGCACCACTCAAAAACACGTGAGCATGACATCGTCTCATCTCCATACACTTGCTGGAGCAATCCCAGTGCTTCTGATGGAGTTTTCAAGTTTGTTCGTTACTCTGTGCTCATTGCTTGACGACTTGAAACAGAGATGTATATAAAATTATGAAGAAAAAAGTTTGATCACTGCAGAGAGCTAAGATTACAGTTACATACTCCAGGGGCATTACTTTGAAGGAGAAAACTCTTGTGTGAAGTTTGGGTTTGAAATAAATCTTTTGTGACATCAGTCCTGGAACTTTTCTGACACACCTCGTATATATTTCCACTTTTCTATCTTGTCCTTCATCCCTAAAGCTTATTTTCTCTTTTACAATCTCTCTTGTCCATGACCATGGCATGTGCCTTTTTTCTTCTTTCTCTTCTGAAGTCTTATTTCTCATCCTCTCTCCTACCTACACCTGAAACTACCCACTTGACCCCTCTCCACCAGCAACAATAGTAGCTGACCAATCAAACAAGTAGTTTCTCACCAGGATAAGAGAAATAGATATGGCAGCTAAGTTTAGAAAGGAAACTGAAATACCACTACAAAAGCACTTAGCCCATCCTGTGTGTTGGTGTCACAACAAAAAGCACCTAGTCTCTCTTGTTAGGTGGTAGTGTCAGAGTCACGATAAAATGTTCCCTGTGCACTCTGTAAAGTGGGGGATGTTAGGAAGAGCTTCCAGCTGTAGTAACTATGCTCCTAGTATACTCTGTAAAGTCGTTGGTGTTAGGAAGGGCTTCAAGCTGTATAAACTATGCTCCCATTACACACTGTAAACTGACTGGCATTCAGAAGGGCATCCGGCTGTAGAAACCAAGATGGATCAAAGCGTATGATCAGAGCCTAGTCTTTGACCAATCTGGCCCCAGCATGTTGACAGCCGTCTAACCCATACAAGCATGGAAAATTGATTTTAAACAGTGGTGATGATAATGACGACTACCAATTTAATAAATCATAATTGTTTTATTGTATTGCACATGCTTTTGTGTATTTTGAATTCAGTTTGTAAATTAACTTGGGAAACAAAATTTAAACTATACATTGAAATAGAACATTCCATCCCATCTATGGTTATAAATCCTAAATTGCAGTCAGCTTAGTTTTATGAAACGTTACTGTCATATCATTGTCATTATAATTATATTATATTCACATTTTCCATTAACTTGATTATATAATATGTACATTTCTCTTAATCTAGCTATCTCAAAGAGACATCCTTGACTTAAAAGCACAACTATATGCTGCCCAGGTGGAGAACATGAGCCGAAAAGACAGAGGCAATTCTCTTTTCTCTGAGGTGAAGAACATTTTTTTATTTAACAGTAAAGAATCAATTACAAATGAATAGATTGTGAGAAAGGTTCAAGCTTTGTATGAGGAAAGAACTGATATCGCCATTTCTCTCTCCATACAAAACTGTTTGTAAAAACATTGTTCTAGTGTTTGAGAAAGTGTGAGCAATATTTAAAGGTGTTCTAGTATGATCCATTGAATTTGCTACCATGTTTCTAATAAAACACTGCCTTTAATTTTCAAAACATTTTGAAGGGCTTTAGTAAATAACTAAAGAGAAAGTAAAATTGGAATCAATGGAGCTCAAAAACTGGTGAAAGTTGCGGTTATCCCCCTTCGAATAACCAACTACAACAAAAGATTTGCCTTTTTGTTTTATTTCTAATGCCTAATGAAAAACACTGTCTATAATTTTGATAATCCTTTTTGTTTTATTTCTAATGTCTAATGAAAGACGCCGTCTATATTTTTGATAATAATCAAGGGATTTAGTAATATAACAAATTTTCTTATTATTAAGTTGGTATTTGGAACATATCTTAACAAAGGACTTTACATAAAATTATGATAGGTTTTTAAATAGATATAAACAGTTTTATATCATAGAATCAAGAACTTATGCAATTTGTTATCAAAAGGGTTAACATAATTGTTGATCTAACTAAACAATATTTGTGCCCATATTGTGTAAAAGTGCTGTTGCACTGCTAAATAGGCGAGAGCTTTATCTTTTACTGATTCCAACCAAATATATAAATAGTGTAAATAAATGTTAGCTTGAAGGGTTTGATTTTAGTGATAAGGTTTTGAAAGGACAGCAGAGGTATGGAACTGAATGTTCAAATCTTTACAGTCTAAAGGTTGTTCAAAATTGTATATTAAACAGATATATAGATATTTATTTTAGATCAACATTTTTAAAATCAAATCTTTTTTGTCTGAGTTGAGAAGGCAGTGTTTATAAATTTTACAGACCCTTCCAGACTGGAAGATAGAAGATAAGCATATCTGTGTTGTTATTGTTGATATCAAAATTAAACTTTTTACCTGTAGTCCCAAACAACAGTTTTGGTAAGATTTACTCAGTAATACATACTATTGTTTAGCTTGTAATTGTGATATGTTTTTTAAATAAGTTATTAGAGATAATATCATATTGTTTGTAATAGACATGATGAAGTGGGTATTTTCCAGAATTGAAGTACTGAATCTGGTTAAATCAGCACAGCAAGCTAAATTTGTGTTTTTAAGACATGTCCTTGATAATTAAGCCTAGATTTGTTTTTATTAATTTATTCCAAGCTACCTTTGAGTAAAACTTCTGTGTCCGGCCCTCTCATTTTATCTGGAAAATGCACTGGTGCACAAATTTAACTGTATCATACAAGGAGACATTTCCTTTTTAATTTCATATGTATAAAAAATACAAATTATTTTCTTACTAGGTGGAAGATCGTCGAGTTTCAGCTGAGAAAATGTTAGCAACTTTACAAGAGAATTACCAAGCTTTGAAAGAAAAATACAATTTGGAAAAGCAGCAAAATTATAAACTCAAAGTACAGAATAATATTTTTTTAATGTTTTATAAATTTAAATTAACATTTAAACAAGAGTAGAATGTTTACCTGTTGTTTTATGACAGTGCAGGACAAACTCTTTTCTTTGTATGTAAAACATTTCAAATGTTCCCATTATTCATTAACTACCTAACTGGATATCCTAATTATTTTCAATGTCACCCAAATCTTATGAAAAGTAATTTAATATGAAATTATTTCTTTAAATAAAAAAAATTGTGTATATTTTATACACTTTGTATTTTTATTTATTCTTTTTAGAGTATGAGTTTTAATGATTCTCTCATTCTCATATCAACAGATGCAAACTATGTCATTATATCAGATGAACTCCAGCAAAGGTAATGAAACTGAATTGGAGTATCTGAATAGTAAATTAACACAGTCACAGCATGAGATTAAGCGGTTGCAAGAAAAGATTAAGAGTATGGAAAAACATGAGGTAAGTTAAAGGTTAAAGATTTCCTGTATCTGTCCATAAAAACGTGCGTTTTACGTCCGTTCTTCCACGCTAGCATGGGTTAGATGGGTTGTCCTGTTGTGGGCAGTAGCCAGTCGGCTGACCATGTCTTGCTCATACAGGAACTGGTTCTGGCTTGATTTCTACAGCTGGATGCCCTTCCTAACACCAACCTCATTTACAGTGAATGGTGGGTGCTTTTTTTCCATGGCGCCTACACGTCCACTTTATAGTGTGGGCTTGGTGCTTTTTTTCTGTGGCACCTCCACGACCACTTTGCAGTGGTAGGAGTTGGGGGCATATTTTCTATATGCTTCAGCTTGTACCCGTGTGGGGGGGGGGGGGGTCTTCTGTATTACTGCGTGACGCTAGAGGTCACGGTTGTGTATCACCGCCTTTGTGAAGTGTAATTGGTTACGGTCGGCTTTTATCACCTCATCCCAGGTCTTCTTGGGTCTCCCCACTTCGCGGCTTCCATCGACTTCTATGCAGCTATCATCCTTCATACGCATCACATGTCCATACCAATGCAACCTCCTCTCCTGCACACAGCATTTGATTCCTCTTATGCTGTCTCTCTCTTTCAATTCGTTTATGCTTTGCCGTTCGCATATATTACTATTACACATCCATTGGAGCATGGAGACTTCGTTTCTTTCTAATTTACGCAAGTCTTCGACAGACAGCGCCCAGGTCTCACTACCATGTAACATTGCTGTTCGTATACACACATCATGCAGTCTGCCCTTCATTTTGAGGGAAAAGCCTTTTGCAGCTAGCAGTGGCAGTAGCTCCCTGAACTTCTTCCATCCAGTTCTTACCCTAGTTATTGTACTTTCCGAACACCCAGCTCCGCTGCTAATTCAGTCACCTAGGTAGCAGAAGCTGTCTACTGTTTCTACAGAGCTCTCCCAGAGTTTGGTGGTGCTTGTTTCCTGAAGCTGTATGCTGCTTGCTGTCCCAGCGCAGCTGCTACATGTGAATCCTACATTCTTAGTTAAGCTTCCTGAGATCCCACTACATCTCTTGTGTACCCATTGTTTGCATTTGGGGCAGAGGATGGAGTTCCTACCTATACCTTTCCTACATACTGAGCAAGGCCATTTCCATGAGGGGATCTGGGTTCTGTTTTCTCGTCTACTTACACGGACCTTAGTCTTTGTCAGGTTGACTTTGAGACCTCTTCTTTCTAGTCCCTGCTTCCATGTTTGGAATTTCTTCTCTAGTTCTACCATAGATTCAACTATAAATGCGAGGTCATCTGCATACAGGAGTTCCCATGGACACGTCCAAACCCATGCAAGCGTGGAAGATGGACGTTAAACGATGATGATGATGATGATCCGGTCTTAAACTCCTCCGTTATTGCCTGCAAAACTATGATGAACAGGAGAGGCCTAAGAACAGAGCCCTGGTGAACACCAACCTGTATGCTAAATTCCTCGCTATAGTCATTACTAATCCTAACTTTGCTGACTGCTCCCCTATACATGGCTTGTACAGCTTTCACAAGCCATTCATCTACTCCTAGTTTTCTAAGAGCCCACCAGATTATAACACAGGGGACTGTGTCAAAGGCTTTCTCCAGATCGACGAATGCCAGGTAGAGAGGCTTACTTTTAGCTAGGTACTTTTCCTGTAACTGCCTCACAAGGAAGAGGGCATCAGTGGTGCCTTTTCCTGTGTGTATATATATATAATGTATTCATGAGTGAATAATAATAATAATATCATAATATTACTAATATTCGGTTTTTTACAAGCAAACAGTCTCATAAACACCATGTGTGTTTTCTAGATGAACAACTTCATCCCTTTGTTCCAGCGGTAGCTGAGAGAAAACAGTCGACAATTTTTTCGAAGTGTTTGCTCTCAGCTACTGCTGGAACAAGAGGATGAAGTTGTTTGTCTAGAAAACACACATGGTGTTTATTAGGCTGTTTGCTTGCAAACAAACCGAATATTAATAATATTATTATTATTCACTCATGAATACATTTAGGTATCCACCATTTTAAGAGCAAAAACAAATTTTGTTTTATTTATATATAGACCCAGAAAAACCTGGGATGACTTGATAAAATCCGACCTCACACACTTACACCTCTCCAAGACAATGTCACTGGACCGAGATCTTTGGCGCTACACAGTAATACAGAAGACCCGCCTTTCCTAAGTACAAAGCAAAACCTAAAGTCAGTAGGCACCTCTAACAAAAATACACCCCCATCCCACCATCCACACCACCCCTTTCGATGTAAAGCTATGTTGGTACCACAACATCCAGTCCAAAATAAATGAGGTCGTGTAGGTGTCATGAAAAAAAAACACACAGTCCACGCTGTAATGTGGCCGTGTAGGTAACACGGTAAAAACCTCCCAGTCTACACTGTAAATGTGGTTGGTGTTAGGAAGGCCAGACAGTCCTATACGAGCAAGACAACCAATCTTGCCTCAAGTGGGAAAATTCCCGTCCAAACCCATGCAAGCGTGGAAGATGGACGTTAAACGGTGATGATGATGATGATATGAACTCCACTGTAATGCATAAAAATATACTTCTTGTTTCTGTTGCATCTCTTACTTTATCACCTAGCTCTTAGTATTAATGGTGTTCATCTCTTTTGAGGTTTGAACTTGACAAAGTTGAAAGGCCGATAGCCAAAAGATTGGCAGTTTGTAAATGTCTCAATCCACATAATTGTAAGTAGATATCATAGATAGATGGAGCTCGCAGCGTGAGCAATAAGAGCTTTCAATTTTTTTATGGCTTGTTTAGAAGAAGCAGCAGCAATTCTCATGATCATTGCAGAGACTGGTGACAGAATGGTAAAACAATGACTCATCAGGTACAGTTCATCCAATGAACTTCTGCACAGTTTCTGTTATATGGCTTGAGTCAACCTGAGGTTATATTAGAAAACGTTTTGCCCAAAGTACCCAATTGTAGAACCAGACTGGGAACTATGTGACTGCAATAAAAACTTCCTAATTATACAGCCATGCCTGCACTCAAAAGATGCTCTATACTGAACAAAAGTTTTGTTCTCATATTTTGTTCTCATATATTGCCAATCTATTGGCAATACTGTTAGGGAAGGGATCATTGATGGTGTCCCTAGAGTCTTCTGAGTTACTGTACACACTGCTTCAGTAATTCATGCAAATGTAAGAAATAACAATTTAAAAATTACCATCTAAATGCTGAATAATAAAGGAAAATGGATTTTCAGGAATTCAGCTTTAAAAATCATAAAATTACATATTAGAAAATGGCTTTTATTGATTTTCAGTCACAAGTTCTTGCTTTCAAGCAAATGTCTATTATTTAATGGGATGTTTCATATATGAATGAATGTCTTGTCACATTGTTATTGAAAAACATTTTGATGTTTTATGTTTTTATTCAGTTACAACAGAATGACAAATTGTTGAAAGTTCAACAGGCATTTGGAACCAAAGAAAATCAAGATTTAATTGACTTTCTGGACTCTGCAAACAATAATAAGCAGTAAGTGAACTTTAATAGTAGTATGCAATAGACAGGCCTGCTAAACTGCTAATCCTTATTCTAATTGTTGCAATATATAATCACATAGATATGTTTATGCAAGTGCATATGTTAACATAATACAATCAAATGCTTGCTCCTTGCTTGTTCTTATATATTTAGTTAAATGTGGACTAACGTGTTATGATCATAAAATATGGGTGTTGCAGAACCTATGTTTATGTATTTAGTTATTTACTCTCCTTAAAAATGCTCTCTCAGGCACACTTTGCCCTGATAGAGAGTGGAAAGAACTTTTTAGCTATGTTGGTGCCACAATACTCAGTATACTCTGTAAAGTGATTGGTCAAATGGAGAGCACACAAGGTAAAGAGGACTCTTCAGTTTTGTTGATGACATAACCTCCTGAGTACTGGTGCCATGATAAAATGCACCCAATGCATTGTTGAGTGGTTGGTGTTAAGGAAGGCCATCCAATTATATAAACCACGCTAAAAATAGAATGTGTGTGAAAGAGTCCTCTATGAAGGCCACTATGTCCAACTAATGACAGCATGGGAAACTCAAAATGATGATATAAATGTATATATAACTATCTCTTACAGGAAGGAATTAGAGATTATGCAAGAAAAACTGAACAATCTAGAAATGCAGTATATACAAGAAACAAATAAAGTTGTCAGTTATATGAAAAAACTACGCCAGGCTGAAGAGAAGGTAGAGACTTTAAGTTACAGCAACATGAAGTTAAAGTTACAGCTTGATGAACTCCTTATAAAATATAAACCAGGTATTAGAAATTTGCATTTTTTTCTGACTTGTTGAGAATACACAGACTATCTTATGAAGTTTTAATCTATAGGATACTAACTTTAACTTACAAATCGTATTATGAAAGTGTAGCATTAGGAAGGGCATCCTACTGTCAAAAAACAATACCAAAACTATAGTGTACGTGAGATGTGGTTCTCTGGTGCATCTATGAGGGCAGTAGTTCTGATTAAATATTAGTCCAAAATGTAACAAACCGTCCAACATGGGAAAGCTTATCAGAATTTAATTTTTATTACGACTTTTAATGATGTATTCATCATCATCACCATATTACGTACGTTCTTCCATGCTAGCACGGGTTGTCCTGTTGTGGGCAGTGTCTGGTCGGCTGACCATGCCTTGCTCATACAGGAACTGATTTTGGCTTGATTTCTACAGCTGGATGCCCTTCCTAACACCAACCTCATTTACATTGAGTACTAGGTGCTTTTTTTCCGTGGCGCCTACATGTCCACTTTACAGTGTGAGCTGGGTGCTTTTTTGCTGTGGGAGGGTGTGGGGGCATATTGTCTATATGCTTCAGCTTGTACCCATGGGAGGTCGGGTACTCTGTATTACTGCGTGACGCCAGAGGTCATGGTCGTGTGTCATCGTATTAAAAGAGAATATTAATTTCTCTTTTTATTCATTGAATTTAATTTGAAAATATTCAACATTATGCCTGCAAATGTAATATAATTCTTTTCCATGAATTATTGTTTGAATGGTGAGGATTTTATCAGATTATTAGAATAAATCCTGTTTTTTGTCTAGAATTAAAAGCAAAATGTCTAACACATCATTTCTCATTTTGACATCAGATAATTCCAAATATATTCTTTTCTAGATTTTTTTTTTTCCTTTACACACATATGTAAATTTAATATTGTAATGCCAAATGGTTAGATGCTAATTATTTAAGATGACCAGTTTGGCAACAATTGTAACTCACAAATTTGATATAGTACTGAGTGCTTATGAATTAAAGTTATTTCATTTCGGTTTTATGGCATATTTTCCTTTTGTTAACAGATGAAATGGGTGATGTGAGAAATCATCGGAAAACTAAAGTTGAAAAGGTTCCATTAAGTTGCTCTGAGAATAAGTTGAAATCCCAAAATACATTAAGTTGTTCTGAGAATAAATTGAAATCCCAAAAAATACATTGCAAACCAGAACAAAAAGTTCCTGATGAAAACCAACCAATGTCCAAGCAAAGAAAATTAGAACTTGCCCGCTGTGGTTTTATCAATCCAGTTGACTTTCTTCATGGCACTCCAAAAGCAAAGAAAACAGTCAGCATCTCTAGTAATATAGAGACAGTTGACGATGAGGGAAATACGGAACAGCAACCTCTTTCAACACCCTCACCTACTTCTCAGAAAACAATGAACAAAACTAAAGGTAAACCTGTTCCTCGCCATAAAATTATTGAAGTAAAGGCTCCTTCTGATGCCAATAAAGTGGAATGTACACAACAATAGGATTAAATATAAATAATATATATATATATATATATTATGAAACATTCAGTTGGTGAAGGAAATCTTTATTAAAATTCTGATATACTGTGTTTGTAGAACATATATTACATGCTCAGTTATACTGAGCACAAGCTGTTATCTACTAAAAGAATCTCAACAACTTTAAATTCTTGAAAAATGAATTTGAACCAATGCATGTGATTCTATAAAAAATAAAGTTGCACACAAAACACTTTTTGTAAAATAAATACAATTTTTTATAGGTTATAAAATTTGTACTTAATAAGTTAAAATTTCCCAAAATGACAGCAACCTATGTTTGTGTCATAATGATTGAGTTAGATTAGTATGAGCAGTTTTATTAACCATTTTGTTGTCCTTGTTTCTATTAAGCTGATATTTAGAACATTACTTGTGAAAGGTTTTAATTCATAAATTCAGGCCAGTTTGATATCAAGAGTTAGTGCAAGTATTTGGATGGAGAAGACAAATGCAAAGTTGGTTAGCAAAGAAATAAGACCAAGACTCTGATCCTATCAAGGAAGTGGCCATGCTCAATATGTAGAAGAGAAGAAAAAAAGAGGATATGTATGTTATTTACATGAAAGTGATTGAGTGTTCCATAGAAACAGTTCTCATGGAGATTCAGTGTGACAAGGCTGACCCCTTGAATTACATCTACAACTTATTTTTGCCAGCAGAATGAATTGGAACAACATTACAATTGTGAACCCCGTACTCTTAACCACTAAACCACATAGGATTTGTAGTATGAGCACCTATGAAATAAACTTCTAATCCTGGGAAGGCCCCATGGAAGTAGAATCTGTTACCCAGATGACCTAATTAGCAGTGAAGGAAGTGGCTCTGAAAGTATAGTAGCTAGAATAAGAGCAGGATGGAAAAAAGTCACAGAGCTATTACCTCTATTAACAAAAGACTGGCTGTATGATGCTTGGAAGTGAATGCTGGAAAGAAATGAAACAAGCATGCTTTGATGGATGCATGTTAATATACATGAATAGCAAAGCATAGAAGAGCTGAGCGAAAAACTGGGTACAACAGAGAAGACTGGCTATGTGATCTGTATGACAATTGTTGGGAGGAAGTTTCCAGTAGAGGAAAACCCAAGCAAGAGTTGAGAGCAGATCTCACTGAACCTGACATGTGGAGGGAGGCTATGCTAAAAAAAATAAGACATCCAACGATGGGAAAACATGTAAAAGGTGATGGTGAATCTATGAATTCAGTATCCATTATTTCCTTTGGGGGAGGAAGGTACAAATAGTATGGTTATATCTAGAAGGAGGCACCCATGCATCAAATGGATTTCACAAGATCATCCATCATTGAAGTGACTTAGGCATGAGAATTTGATTTAACCCTTATGTATCTATATTTCTATTGGAAAAAAAAGCTATGTTGAATCATGCCTATATTTCATTTGAATTAATAAAAATAAATTTCAATTCGTGTTACAAAATGTCTTACATTTATTTAATTTTACTGTCTTAGGAGGGTTGATATTAGACCTAATCTTTGTCTTTATGTGGAATTAAACATAAATAGATGACTGGTATCAAAGCAAAGTTGAATTTTCTCTAATTTTAAGACTACAAAAGAGTGACAAAGTGCAAATGCACAATTATACATCAGATGAAGCTGAACTGATCAAATGGTTTGCAACAAATTATAGAGAACTAGCAGAATGGCCCGGCGTTGCTCGGGATTTGCTCTAAGGTTCTTATATATTTGATATATATAATTTGTTGTACATTTCTTCTGCCTGTGGTTGTTTCTGAATTCCTGATTTATACCTGATTGAAGGAAGGATGGTAATATGAAGGTGTAAATTCGAAATTGTATAGAGGTAGTAGTTAGTCCGTTTGAGCACACATGGCATCTTGGCGTAAAACCTCTTGGTAGACAATGTTCTTTGTTTTCCCTCGTGGAGTGTACGCGAAAAGACTTCCTTGGCTCCCCACTCTAGAGCAGCCTACGTATAGTTGACCGTGTGTGAAGCATGATTCTACCAAATGAAGTCCTGCCACCGAAAATGTCTGCCCCTGGGACTTGTTGATAGACATGGCAAAACTTATGCGAAGCGGAAATTGAAGGTAAACGGAATTTCTTCACCTGATGGAATGAGTGGTATCCTGGGAACGAACACATCCTCTCCTTTTCCACCCTGAAATAATGGTGGCTTCAATGACGTGCTGCATTACCTTCTTTATAACCAGACGTGTGCCGTTGCAAAGTTTTGGAGGGTCCAAATTCCTAAGAAGCATTATTGGAGTTCCAATTTTTAGTCCCAGTCTATGAGGAGGCAGTCCAGGAGGTTCTAGCGAATTGAGGAATTCAACAGGGTAGTTTACCGTTTGGTCTTTGTCGGGGACTGTATCGACGGACTTGTAAATATGCAGCCTTCTGGGAAGAGATTGCTCGTTGATAGCGTTCACTGTGCTGTTTTTTGGAGCTAAAATAGCTCTTTCGCATAACCAATTCACATCTTGGTAGTTATCAGGAAGACTAGGAAACACGAGCCTTGAGGTCCTCGACTGTGTTGACAGTGGTACAAATTGGACTGAGTGACAATTCGCCATCTCCATCGAGGGTAATCTTGCCATCACCAAGTGACAAAATATCCAAAGCAAACTGCTGCCAGTTGGGCTATCATGGTCAACGTTGTTACCTTTTGCCACAACGGAGAGGACTTGAGGCACGCCCGGACTTCATCTGCTCTGGTTCCCTTGGGAATAACGGGAAGGGTCTGTCGGAAGTCGCCGAATAGGAGAAGGGTGACACCTCCCATCGCAGTCTGGCAGTCTCTGATGTCTTGCAAAGTAGTGTCTAGTGCTTCCAGAGCTCGTTTATGGGCCATGGTACATTCATCCCACACTATGAGCTGACACCTTCGGAGAACCAGTCCCTTGTCCGAAGTTTTGCTAATGTTGCAGGACGGTGTTTCGGATGTCGCCAAGTTCAGGGGGAGCTTAAAGGCTGAGTGCGCTGTCCTACTGCCGGGTAACAAAGTTGCAGCAATACCAGAGGATGCCACAGTTAACGCGATGTCCTTGTGCTACCTCACTTTGGCTAGAAGCTTAGCTAGAAACGTTTTTCCTGTCCCCCCAGGTGCATCTAGGAAGAAGATTCCCCCTTTCCGGTTTCGCACATGGTTGAAAATAGTGTTGTAGGCCCCCTGGTGTCCCGGAAGGAGTTTTGGCTCTGTTTCACGGACGTATTGGGCAAGAGCGTCAATATCATTGGCTGTTTCGAGAATGAGCTCTGTCGGAAGGTTATCCATCCCTGTCCATACTGGTTGCAGCAGCCCGTACGTTGGCAAAGTATTCCCACCAGTGAAACAGTCCTGTTTTCCACATCAATAAAAGCACAGTTGTAGACGTCGTCACTGGCAGCATCAAGGCTAGGATACCACAATTGTGCTTGGTGGTAAAAGTCTTCCGCCAGAGCATCTCTATACTTCAACCACAGAGAGACGGGATCTGAGACTTCGCAAATGTGCAGAAGCACTGCAAAGAGAGCCTTGAGACTTTTTGGCGACTGTGAAATGGCAGCCTCCGCAAGTGTAACATCCCACTGTGCGCAGTCTTTTAACAGTCCATGTCTTAAGCAGGCCTCTCTGAAAGTAGCTCAAAGCCGACCGTTTTCAAATGTTGGTAAGACGTTGGTACCCTAACCTCATGAAGTAGCAGACGAAGGTAAAAACACTCTTGTTGGCTTGGATGAACTGTGTAAACTCTCCTGAGGCAACTGTCAAATTTAATGACAGGGTATCCATCAACTTTTAACCCTTCTTCCTCCGTTGCCATTTCTTTTTTTCCCAGATGTAATAGGACGGCACCTGTGGATACAGCAAGGTTTGGGCGAATGGATCGACTTGACAAAGGTTAAAGAAGGCAGTGAGGGTAGTGTCCTTCGGTTCCTCAACCAATCGAGCAGCAGTGAAAGCAGTGAAGTCTACGCGTTGACCGTTTTCAAGGTGAACAGCATGTTGTTGGATGGGTGGGTGCCTTTGATGCAAGGGGAAACCAAAAATGCACCAGAAGGCCTCGTTACTGCTTATGTACCTACCCACTTGGTACTGTGTAACTTCGTCCAGATTGCCGTCTTGCTGCAGGCCAAACATAGCAGCGTCTGAACCCTTATAGCACTATCCACCTGTTGTCTACTTTGTATGGCCCAATGTGCACTGTAAACTCGCCATCTTCCGGCTTTCTTCATCTGTACAGTGGGTATCCGTCTTTGCTGGTCTGGGTCTCTCGAAGAAACTGCTTCGGAAATTTTTTGCTGCAAACCGAATCTCTCAAGCATGGTGAGTGTAGGTTAAATCCACGCCCGCATGGACCATGAACCATGTTTGCCCACACTATGTCAAAGAGGTCTTTGTCAACAGAGGGGTTGGGGAGTTCTGCAGAGGTAAGCCTGTCAATGTTGATGGAGTTCATTTTTGTTGACATCCAAATAAGAATATGGGCATGTGGCAGACCCCTTTTTTGCCACTCAACTGTGTACATATCGCCTATTACAAGCCCAAATACCTGCCCTTTCTTGATAAGGTCCATGAGTTTCTGTAACTTCAGTCGGAAGACCCTGGCTAGAAGGTCATGCCTGTCTTTGGCCTTTTGGCCTTGGAAGAGTTCAGCCTCGATCTCCTTCCACTTGGGGTTGCAGGTAAAGGTAATGAATGTCGGGCCGACCGTAGTGGCGCACGTCATGGCGTCTTGCGTCCTCTCATGCATATACCGCGGACCCCTGGTGAGAGTGGAAGGCAAAATGCACACCTGCCCTGAGTCTGCCAGACTTTGATACCATCTCAAAGGTGAACGTAATTCTCTGAACGCAGCTTTTGTTGGTTGTACCTGATGTAAGCGCAGCCTCTCAGACTCCATCTTGGCGCACATGTCGACTGCAAATTGATGGAATAGCTCGCGTGAACTGTGGAGATGATTCAGGCAGTTGCTTCAGGTCATGAAGCAGTATGCGAAGAACTCCATACAGGAAACTTGTTTGCTGCTGCAATCGTCTGGTCTATGGGGATTATGCTGGTGAATGCCCAAATGGTAACCGTCTTCTCCATTCACGAAGAGCAAGGGGTATTGTAGCGCGTCGTAGGATCTGTGGGTTTCGCTTAAGAGTGTTGTCGCGACACGTGAGAACGATGTCCCTTGGATTTTGCTGCTGACCTTCAAGCATAATTGCAATTTCGTTGTATGTAGGCAGATTATAGCAGCCAGCATGCTCTTCAGATGGCCGTTTGTCAGCATTAATGACAACATTAAAATTGGGGATTGATGTTGTTTCTAACGCATACTTAAAACTCTGCACATAACTGTTTTTTGCATGTTACATCTCTTGGAGCTGCAATGTCAGCTCAAAATTAATGCCGAGTGATATAGTGTTTCGTCTTCTCGCTTGTTCTTGGTAGCTGCCAACAAAGTACAGTTGAAGAAACTGAGGCTCTTGGTTCACAACAGGCTCAAGTGGTCCTATCCTATGGTAAACCTGCCTTTGGACTAAACATAGGCATAAACCCACCTTCCCTAACGATATTCACCCCGAAAGAAGTCACTTGAAAGGCACAGTTGTACTTTCTGGTATTATTTAGGAAATGCTTTGATTCTGGGGTTGTGGCTGTAAGAAGCAGCAGCAATGGCTGGGGTGGATCCTCTAGAGCGGGTAATTCGACCTTTCCACTTGCGCAACACATGCCGGCTGCTTCTCCTGGCCACTTATTTGCAAGTATCTCGCATGTCTGGATGGTTAGCATAATCGCTGTCGGGCCTATATTCAAATGCTTCTAGTAGCCATCTTGAACTACATGGCCTTGAAACTCCCTGCCGAGTATTTTTTACGCTGGGCGATACTCTCCGGGCGTCGGAGGTCTCAGCAGTTGATGCAGCATCTCCTGCCTGATGCAAGGCACGTTGTTCTGCACTCAGCAGCAGTTGACGCAACATTTTCTGTTTGACGTAGGGCATGCTGTTCTGCACTCTCAGCAGCTCGGGTGGCAGCAGTTGATGCAGCCTTTTTTGTTATACGTAGGGCACGCTGTTGTGCATTCTCAGCAGCTCGGGTGGCAGCAGTTGATGCAGCCTTTTTTGTTATATGTAGGGCACGTTGTTCTGCATTCTCAGCAGCTCGAGTGGCAGCATTTTTTTCTTATACGCCGGTAACGCTGTTCTGCAGTTTCAGCAGCGACTTTTAATGTAGCGTTTCATGCTTTTCACAGGACACACTGGTCGTCATTCTCAGCAGATCAGCCATCAGTTTCTGATAAATCATTTGTTGCCGGTCTAAGGTCACGCTGTCTGTCACTCTCAGCAGTTCAGGCAGGTGTTTTTCGTTTTGCAATGGGCTAATAGCAACTTCTGGGGACTGTTCATTTGCTCTCCTCCTTTGCAGTCTTTTTGAAAAAGGGCATTTTTCTTCCGAAGCAAATTCTCTTCTTTGGGGGCATAGCCTAGGATATATTAAACAACGCATAACTTGTGGATGCAGAAAATCAGGTGCAGGGGGGGGGGGGGGGGGGGGGAGCTAGTATGTTTAAGTATCGGTTCATGCTTAGGTTAGTTGATGTAGAAGAGGTTAATAGTTTTCAGTCTAAAACTCACTTGGGTAATAGGTTAGTTGTGACCGATTGTCGAACCACCGTAAGTGTATGCATCAGTCCTTAACCCTATGCCTCAAGTACAATTGTCGACAGTTTGCCTTAACACTATCTCGCCCCTCTGTACCAAGATAGAAATTACCGCTTAACGCCAGCATATGTGATTTTTAACATAGATGTGGGGGATCTTTTTTGGCAGGGTCTTTCTAAAAAGATCCATTATTTCTCTTTATGTACGTAATAGGGCATATGGCTTGGTACTAACACCAACAATAATGTGTGCAACGGGGCTAAGTGATTATGTCTCAAGAAGTATAGCAAAAAAAAAAAATATTAAAGCAACTGGGGTAAGTGGGAATGTCTCAGGATTGTTAGCCAAAAAAAAAAAAAAAAAAAAAATTAGTAAATGACACCAATTGAAAAATAAGCCGACCGTCGGAAAGGTATTCTCAAGTTCAATTGTTAACTTGGGCTGGCTTGGCTCGCTTATATTATATATTAAAATAACAGATTAAAGTTTAAGCAAACAATCGCCGCTTTCACCCTTAACAGGATCTGAAATTAAAAACAATCTGTGAACGGAGAAAGTATTTCTAAAAACGTTGCAACCGAAGGAAAAAAGGCAGACGCTACTTTGGTTCGTGAATATGTTGCCTGGCAATGAACAGAAAATAGCAAACATACGTCATCAATGTTCGTCAGAATGTCAATGCAGACAGCCAGGCATAGAGATGGATAACTGGCACCTAACACCCCTTTAACAAAAGAAAATTGAAAAATAAAAGCTGCAGTTAATATCTTTAGACCACAAGGAATATATAAATGCAAGTTTAAAGTCAATCGGAGTAGAAATGTGGATTTGTATAGACTTTGCAAAAATGGGGACACACACACCATTAGTTTTATATATATATATATATATCATTTAATTTTACGTCCGCTTTTTCCCTTCTTGCAAGGGTGGGACGGGAACCGATTCTGGCTTGATTTCTACAGCTGGATGCCCTTCCTAACACCAACCTCATTTACAGCGAGTGCTGGGTGCTTTTTTTGCCATGGCACCTCCACAACCACTTTGCATCTCATTTCTACAGCTGAGTAAACTGGAGCAATGTGAAAGGCTCAAGGAAACAACACATCACCTATATATAAATATATATGATTTTACTAAGCATCCAATTATATATATATATATATATAATCTTAAATTGTTTATTGCACTATAAATATCAAAAGTATTTCTCCCAAGAGAATTTCCTTTTTGAAGATATGAATATTTAGTTTGTTCCTCATGGCTGTTAAGCTACCACAAAGGCTCCCCCTCTTTGCATAATTAGTGTTGATAGATAGCTTTGAGAATTTGTTAAGCTCATAAGTAAATAAAAAGTTGTAGATAGGTCAAAGTTCAAAAGTGAAGCATATGAACATTCTTTACAATCTATTGGGGGTAACATTCAAACCTAACTTAGCATAAATTGCATTAATGAAATGAAGCTTAATATATCTAAATGAATTTACAGAATCATTAATATCACAATGCGTTTTGCAACATTTAGTTATGGCCCTTTACAACAAGCTCAAATCCCACTTTACATCCTTGTGCCAATACAGTATTAATCATCACAGTTGAAACTTATTCCAATTGGTAGAAACTATAATATAGATGTATGCTTATTAATTACTTAATCTCGGAAATAACCTTGGTCAAACCAGTAGCTTCTGCAGTTAAGGGTCAAACTAGTTTCATCAGCTAACACTGCTGGAAATTAAATTCTGTATAATTTTCGAACATAGAAATTTAAATAATGGCACAACAGTTAACACATTACCCCTTTTGATACCAATTCCATCCAACCAAACTACCTTTTAATATTTAAATATTTCTAACAGCTTAGCCCTTTAGCATTTAAACCAGCCACTCATACCGATTGGTATTGTCCTCAAAATAGAGAATATCAATCTCAGCTTCAATATTATGGAAGATAAAGTGTCAACCGTGAAAATATAGTAAATATAGAGTAATGTAAATGTTAAAGGGTTAATGAAAAGTTATAATTCCTAGCTTTTTTACAAAAAAAAAAAAAAAAAAAAAAAAAAAAAAAAAAAATATTGGGAGATGGTAAAGGATTAAGTTTAGTGTATACCCTCTAAAATTGGTCGTCTAACCTTCAAATATTTTCCATTAACGCAACAAACAGCCCTTGGGTCTAAATTTATTGCACATACTAGTTCAAGTTCCATGCACTGGTGGGAAATCTAGATCAATTAGATGATACAATAGTAATTTCGTTTTCATTTGAATTGTCAGTTCGTTCAATTCCTATTGATTTATAAATTGAATAGAAATGGCAGAAGTTATTTTCACTGCTTAAAACAGTATTTAATTTTTTTAAATTCTAAATTTATAGTCCCTGCTGAGGAAATCCTGACACTACAGCATGTAAAAATTTATTTGAAGTCGTTCTTAATACCATTAATCTGAAAACCCACATGCAGTGTTAAGCAGAAGATAGGAAATATTGTTCTTTGCCCACTTATTCCTCAGAGGGTCAGAGTCCTCAAACACTCTTTCCAGAAACAAGTCCCAACTGAATCTAATAAAAAATTTAAAAAAAAAAAAAAAAAAAAAAATCTTATTTCTGTAACATCTGCAATAAAATAGAACTTTAAAAATCCTAACGTTTTCAAAGCTTTAAGGAAAAAGTTCAGAAATGAAGCAAAATTTAAAGCTGTTACTTCTCCAGAATGCTATGGACAAAATAGCTTACAACTAGAAACGCTTCAGGTAAGCAAACTACAAGCAAACACTAAAACCTAAGTGGCATTTTAGCAGCATATTAAAAGTAAGTTCAAGTGCAATATCTTTAAATTAATTAAATTGAAAACCAAACACCAAAATAATTATTATGCATTTATTTTTACTAGAAATATCTAAGTGCTGTAATTCAAAGTAACAAACGCAAAAGCTGAAACATTTTTTTTTGCACTAATTAAAATAACAGTAGGTGAGTCAATAGAATTAACTAAGGTTACTTTAGAGAAATTTCACCAAAATATATGAAACTAAATAGTGCGAATTGGTTTAGTCGGTTTAAATTTTAGCTGAATCTTAAATATTTTAAGAGATGTTAGTTGAAATCCTGAATATTTTGTTATGATGCTAATTTACATACAAAGCTGAAAGCAATGAATTGTAAAAATAGCTGATAATTTAGTCAAATAAAGCATTTCAATGTTTTATTTGACTAAAAATAAAATATGTACCCAGTTGCAGAGATGAGTGTATACAACTGCATACATCTTAGTGTATACCAAGCTACTATGAAGTAGCAGCAATTTTAATGAACAAACATTCAGAATTCTACCAACTCACTTCCTAAAATATACTAGTTCAGTCGACCAATCATGGAAAAAAAAAAGAAAAAAAAAAGAAAAAAAAAAAAAAAAAAGAAAAAAAATTGGGGAGGATATAGCGGGGTTTCAAAGAAAAATATAAAACTTATTTCATGATATAAGCTTACTTTTATTTAAGCAAACATTAAATTTGCACAAAATGGAACTAATCTGTGGAAGATTTATTTACAGAAAATCCACAGGTTAAAATCAAATTTTTGCAAAGTCATTAGGGATTTTTATGCAAATAGGGAAATGATTCTTTTGAAAACCACCTCAACCAGAGAAGTTTGGTGGCAATGTGGTCATCCCAGTAAATGTTTCTGCAAATATTAACATAGCATACCACCTCTCAACCGGAGTACAAGATGGAGAGTAGATTCTTTCTGGATATTGTAATCTGACAAAGTACGACCATCTTCCAATTGTTTCCCTGCAAAAATCAGACGCTGTTGATCTGGGGGAATACCTTCTTTGTCTTGGATCTTTGCTTTCACATTTTCAATGGTATCTGAGGGTTCTACTTCCAATGTAATGGTCTTTCCAGTAAGTGTTTTCACAAAGATTTGCATACCACCTCTCAATCGAAGTACGAGATGGAGGGTAGATTCTTTCTGGATATTATAATCTGACAAAGTACGACCATCTTCCAGCTGTTTCCCTGCAAAAATCAGACGCTGTTGATCTGGGGGAATACCTTCTTTGTCTTGGATCTTTGCTTTCACATTTTCGATAGTATCTGAGGGCTCTACTTCCAATGTAATGGTCTTTCCAGTAAGTGTTTTCACAAAGATTTGCATACCACCTCTCAATCGAAGTACAAGATGGAGGGTAGATTCTTTCTGGATATTATAATCTGACAAAGTACGACCATCTTCCAATTGTTTCCCTGCAAAAATCAGACGCTGTTGATCTGGGGGAATACCTTCTTTGTCTTGGATCTTTGCTTTCACATTTTCAATGGTATCTGAGGGTTCTACTTCCAATGTAATGGTCTTTCCAGTAAGTGTTTTCACAAAAATTTGCATACCACCTCTCAATCGAAGTACGAGATGGAGGGTAGATTCTTTCTGGATATTATAATCTGACAAAGTACGACCATCTTCCAGCTGTTTCCCTGCAAAAATCAGACGCTGTTGATCTGGAGGAATACCTTCTTTGTCTTGGATCTTTGCTTTCACATTTTCAATGGTATCTGAGGGCTCTACTTCCAATGTAATGGTCTTTCCAGTAAGTGTTTTCACAAAGATTTGCATACCACCTCTCAATCGAAGTACAAGATGGAGGGTAGATTCTTTCTGGATGTTATAATCTGACAAAGTACGACCATCTTCCAATTGTTTCCCTGCAAAAATCAGACGCTGTTGATCTGGGGGAATACCTTCTTTGTCTTGGATCTTTGCTTTCACATTTTCAATGGTATCTGAGGGTTCTACTTCCAATGTAATGGTCTTTCCAGTAAGTGTTTTCACAAAGATTTGCATACCACCTCTCAATCGAAGTACGAGATGGAGGGTAGATTCTTTCTGGATATTATAATCTGACAAAGTACGACCATCTTCCAGCTGTTTCCCTGCAAAAATCAGACGCTGTTGATCTGGGGGAATACCTTCTTTATCTTGGATTTTTGCTTTTACATTTTCGATAGTATCTGAGGGTTCTACTTCCAATGTAATGGTCTTTCCAGTAAGTGTTTTCACAAAGATTTGCATACCACCTCTCAATCGAAGTACAAGATGGAGGGTAGATTCTTTCTGGATATTATAATCTGACAAAGTACGACCATCTTCCAGCTGTTTCCCTGCAAAAATCAGACGCTGTTGATCTGGAGGAATACCTTCTTTATCTTGGATCTTTGCCTTAACATTTTCAATGGTATCAGAGGGTTCCACCTCCAAAGTAATGGTCTTTCCCGTCAATGTTTTCACAAAAATTTGCATTATGCTGTAAAAAGAAAAAAAAAAAAAAAAGATACGCGTTACTTTTGGTTGTGACGTAATATTTTAGATGACAAAATTTTTCTTGTTTACAAGTTTTGAATTTATACATGGTGCTAGGAGAGGTGGGGTTAAACAGATTAAAGCTTTTATTTAATGTGCCGCGTGTCTTAGCAAATCTTTCAAGCTTAACTGACAGCACGGCCCTCAACTCGAAATGAAGCTTATATTTTTTTTTTCTAGGGCGGGTAAAATTCCCGAGATCTATTGACGAGCCCCCGCCAGCGGTCTGTCCCTCATCATCGCTGCCATGTCCTGCGTCTCCAACAGACCATTGTCTGTCCTTAGGGCATCAACATGTTAACCTTGGTCTTCCTCTTCCAGTGTATCTATGTATGTATGTATGTATGTATGTATGTGTGTGTAAATCGAAACATGAAATGACTAGTGAGGAACGTCACCCAATGTATTTAAAGGATGGCGCTATACATTATATAACATTTCATCTAAAAGCACAACAGTGCCCGTGTCTACTAAAAATGTCGCCACTAATACTTAATTGAAATTCCATGACCTTGCTGATAGGTCGCGTTGAAAACCATACACAGATGACGCACTGTTAACACCTAGAAAGATCTAAAATATCAAGAATGTCGTCTGATTTAGTCATCAGTGAACGGAAACCATTGGACGGTAAGCCAGTGTTCACTAATTCAACTGTTGAATAGAGAATACCAGTATATGTCATGAGTTGCAGAATCTATTGTACTCGTTAAAATCCGATTGGTGATAAAATAGGATTCGGTTAATTCCGTTTCGAGTTTCATTACAATTTCTACAAAAGGACATTCATTATCACATTCTAGCATTTAGATATACAGATGTAAGTTAAAGTATAGCGTAAACTGAATTAAATTGGAATTTTGAAAGGTTAAATCATGTTTAGTCGCCCCCCCCCCCCTTCCTAACATTTATTGCGTCGCATATATTTTCGCCCATAGCTAATGAGTAGCAATATTTTAGGTCGTTGAAATGTCAGCAAAGAAATAAAATAAAGCTAAGTATGTAAGTGTCGACTGATCTGGCAAATTTTAATATGGTACAACACGACCATCGACTTTCTGTAAACGAGTAGTAACATAACATTATCCAAAGCTTCCTTTAACGTTGAAAATGTTTTAAATTGTCAAAAGAAAAAAAAAAAAAAATATTGAATAGTTTCACGCCTTCCCCCCCTCCCCCCTTTAAAATTTGAGTACTAATGATTAGGTTAATGTTATTTCTGAAATACTAACATTCCACAATTTTCTTTGTCACTTCAGAGGACTTCAAATGAAAGTTTAGTCTACTCAAGCCAAGGCCAATATTTTTCAATAGTTGAAAAATGAACGCTTAAAATATGTGCATTACATGCAGGATGAAGGAAAACGTTTTAAAAGTAGAGAAATAACGTTAAGGAAATTGGGTTAGCATTCAGTCGAATTATTTATCAATTTACAGTATGAGCGAGACAAAATTAAAGAACCCTTCTAAAAAAATATTTAAATATAAAGAGCCAAACCTACAAGTTATATCAAACTTCAAAGCGCTTTCTGATCTGCTGGCGAGTATAACCACTAAACGGAACGGCACTAACAATGGACGCCTCTATTTTAAAAAATAGAAAAGACCGTTGTCACTAATCACGTCCCTCGACATTTTAAGTACCGCGAACATTTTACGGTATTCATCAGGTGCTTTTTCACGGAGAAATTTCCCCTTTATAAAATTATCTTGATTATGTTCCCCATTATTGTTTTTTTAACACAATTACATTCTGAAAGGTCTAAGATATTTTTTTTTTTTTTTAATAAAAATTTTTTTTTTTTTTTTTTATTAGAAGTTACCCAACCTCTTTCATTTTATTTAAATATTACTAGTTGATAATGGATTTTATCAATTGCCTGTACGCAGTGCAATCACTACGCCATGTTTATAGACAATATCAGCTCTAGCCATTTTGAGTAAGAAATTAACGGTAAAGGAGAAATAACCAGCAGAGTATTTCACTACAAATAATTCATATTTTGTTATCAATAGTGAACAATTAAACACCAAAATATGCAACAAAGGAATAAAAAACAAAAAATAAAATCGCCATGAACGTAGCGAGAGAAAAAAAATGGTATCTCCGCACAATAAAACAATATGTCTGACAACTAAAAAGAAAAAAAAAAAAAGAAAAAAAAAAACTGGATATTTGCGATCAGAAAAATATGAAAATAATCTAGTGCTAGAAAAACAAAATTATAACAAATAAGGTGAAATTTTCAAAACACTTCATATATATTTTAAAATTTACTTTAAACGGAAAGTTGTGAAATAAGTAGAATTCCATTTTTTTTTTTTTTAGGGGAAAACAATTTGGCTGGAAAGTATTCCAACATAAGTTAAATTGATTTCGAGAAATGTATAGTTTTACTTACAAGGACGTGAAATAAACTTCGTGTAGTAATTAATAGAGAAACTGCAATTCTTCTGAACCACAATCCAAAGTAATCAATGGCTGACAGCAGTTGTATTTATATTGTACAGCTATGTTCTGATTGGTTGATTGGTTTCACTCGTAATACTACATACACACATATACATGAGCAAGCAAGGTTAGACTACATACATACTTACGCATACATATATACATAAATATATTTACATAAGCGCAAGCAAGGGAGGTTCACTACATACATACACACATACATATACATAAAACTAAAACGCAATCGAATACACACACATACACATAAATATTTATATGAGTACACAAAGACATATATACACATCTAAACACACACACATCACATGATAGAACACAGGCGTATACACACCTACATATACACACCAAGATAAGCATATGAATGGCTGTTTATAACACGTAAGCCACTCACTCATTTGTTTTTTCAGAATACTCCGAACTTGATTAATATTTTATTAAATAAAATACGAAGATGTGTATTGATTTCATGAGAGTTTATAATAGATACATATCAGTGACCGTGTTTACATAATACGTTTCTCCAGTTCACTCATTATTATTACCTAATATATTTGAATGTAAAATATTAAACATTTTGGTCGTTTTGCAAATCAAACATTATATAATTTAATTGGTGCACACATATATAACTTTAATATACATACACTCACACTAATATATGTATATATTTGAATATATATAAATTCAAGCTATACATTGTTAACCTCATACAGTTTCCCCTTGTCTCAGATTAAGAAGAGAGGATAAAAATATATTAGAGGAGCCTACCTAAACTAATAAAATGAATATAATATTTAAATATATATACTCTCGGGTCTCGAATAATGGCCCCCGCTCTTATTAAATTTTGCTAATCTATCTCCACGAAATTTTATTTTAAGTGGTAGCATCCTTGCGACAATTAATTTTCTTTATACATTAAAAAACATTATACATGATCAAAAAAGTACATTACTAGCAATTACATACGTTATAAAATAAATAGAATGGATTGAGGGTCTCAATATGTAAACTTAACGACTAATTCTGGTATTTAAAAAAAATCAACGGAGACAACCTAGAAAAATTACCGCTTTTCCAACACTCCTCCGCTTATTTCAACCCCCCTATTATTTGGGACCTGAGACTATATATATATATATATATATATATATATACAATATATTAATAAATGGAAACTATATTTATAAAACCGTAATTATTTTATTATATATATTTCAAAGGCGACTAAGGTAAATTATGGTGCGCTTTCATCAGATAAAATACAGATTTGTTTTATAAATAAATATTGACATACCCGGAAAATTAAATATAACCTGTGCATATATATATATATATATATTATAGTTAAAACAGAAAAACAAAAACAAAATAATAAAATGCTGTAGTTTGCTTGAAGCATTGTTTATAATATAAAACGTTATATATATATAATAGTAATGACCATAATCGAAGTTGCAGCTGCAAGTAGCAGATTTGCATCCGATTTTCGAAGGCTGTTACAAAGCACTCGACGAAAGAGTAATTAATAAATTAGTCATCAGAGTGAACAGAATAAGTTTGGTAATAGTGACCAGAGGTATGTTGCCACATTAATACTACAGCAACGAAAAATACAGACAAGTTAAAAACGAACATGGACCTCATCGGTAGATATTAATCGATAAATATCTTCGATAGGTTTCTGAGAATCTGGAAGTTACACACCAAGTTGCGTAATGTATCATATATATAAAGGAGTATGTAGTAAAATATATCCATGGATGTGAAAAAAGAAGTGCTCAAGCTAATGTGAGAGCTAATATACTATAACGGAATACTCCTATGTTTTACCAGCGAAGATTCGAAACTGAATCTGAGATTTCTCGCCTCTGGGACTAATCATTATTGGAAAGTTGCCACCATTGTCCTGTCAAGACAGCGATGATAAACGTACATTCCACTTGACCTGTGATCCCAGCTTCTTGGGAGACAATATCCACATGGCTGATCATATATATATATACAGGCAATGGAATGGTATGTATAATTTCAATGTCAATTAACTTCTTAGTCTTAAAGAATAACTCCCCGGAAGATGAAGAATATTACAGATTCTTCCAATATTGGTTATTCCAATAATTTGCTTCTTCCGTAAACGAAACTGTGGTATGGAGAAATTTATATAAGTGAGACTAACTTAATTTTGTCCTCTCTGGGTTATACTCCCATAGTTTTTTCCACTTAAATTTAATATGTAATATTGCTTCTTTGAGAGATATCTTATCTATGTATTTTATCCATTCAAGGCCAAGAAAAGAATGCTCAATCTAGTAGAAGAGAGTTTATTGTCCTTGTGCCTAACGAGAGTCCAGTTTTAGAACTACCCTATACAGTGAAGCCATAACAACCCCAAAACTAAAGGCCATGCTTACCTGTTAAATGTATGAAGACATGTATAAAACAGTGTCTTGAGCCCGGAGACACAAATACCCTCCTGGACAGGACGCCAGTCCAATGCAGCGTTAAATTCTCAACCACTACTATTTGTACTCATTTTCATCTGAAGTGATTTGCTCAAGAACACAACACACAACCCACTCTAGGAATCAAACCCACACACACACACTTATATATATATAGAACCCAGATCTCCTCAGGGAAATGGCCTTGCTCAGTATGTAGGAAAGGTGTAGGTAGGAACTCCATTCTCTGACCCAAACGCAAACAATGGGAACGCAAGAGATGTAGCGGGATCTCAGGAACCTTAACTATGAATGTAGTCTTCACATGTAGTAGCTGTGCTGGGACAGTAAGCAGCAAACAGCCACAGGAAACAAGTACCACCAAACTCCAAGAAGACCTGGGATGAGGTGATAAAAGCCGACCTTACCCAATTACACCTCTCAAAAGCGATGACACACGACCGTGACCTCTGGCGTCACGCAGTAATATAGAAGACCCCCCCCCCCCAAACGGGTACAAGCCGAAGCTGAAGCATATAGACAATATGCCTCCACACCCACCCACTGCAAAGTGGTCGTGGAGGTGCCACAGCAAAAAAGCACCCAGCCCACACTGTAAAGTGGACGTGTAGGTGCCACGGAAAAAAGCACCCAGCACTCACTGTAAATGAGGTTGGTGTTAGGAAGGGCATCCAGCTGTAGAAATCAAGCCAGAATCAGTTCCCGTATGAGCAAGGTATGGTCAGCCGACCGGACACTGCCCACAACAGGACAACCCGTCTAACCGATGCTAGCATGGAAGAACGGACATAAAACCGTGATGATGATGATATGTGTGCCATTGTCATTATTTAACGTCCATTTTCCATGCTAGCATGGGTTAGACAGGCTGTCATGTTTGAAGCAAGTCAGGTATAGGGCTTGGTTTCTACGGCTGGATGTCTTTTCTAACGCCAACCACATTTACAGTGTATGTTGGGTACTTTTTGTTGTGGACACATACACAACCATTTTACAGTGTGGACCGAGAGCTTTTTGTCATGGCACCAAAATGACCACTTTACAGTGTTCACTAGGGACTTTGGTGGGGGAGTTGTGTATGAGGGGCAGGACATGGGAGTGTATGGAAAGAAGGATGGAGGCAAAGATGATGTACACTAGGTGTATGTCTCATGTATGTATGCCTGTGTTCATGGGAAGGTGGGTCGTTTGTATTATTGCAGTGGAGTGACAGACACCATGCTTTGCAGCATAGAATTATGGTTCTTTACGTTCTGGGTTCCAATTTTGCAGAGATTAGCTTTGCCTTTCATCCTTATGGAGTCAATAAAATAAAACACTAGTAATGCACTGGGGTAATTGTTGGCCTTGTGCCAAAAGTAGAAACAATTATTGAATAACATCAGAGATCTTGGTCCTGTGTCATCACCTTTGAGAGGTGCAGTTGTGCAAGGTCACTTTTATCACCTCATCCCAAGTCTTCATGGATTTTCCTACTCCATAGCTTCCATCAACTTTGAGCACTTTGCACCTTTTTATACAGCTGTCAGCATTCATACGTATCACGTCCATACCAAAACAATCTCCTCTCCTGCATATTCATCTGATCTCTATTATTCCTAGTTTCTCTCTCAGTTCATTTATGATTTGCCGTTCGTGTATATTATTGTTACACATTGATTGGAACATGTCAGCTTCATTTCTTTCCAATCTTCGTAGGTCCTCTGCACACAGTGCCCAGGTCTCATTGCTGTTCATATACATGCATCATGCAATCTGCCCTTCATTTTGAAGGAAAAACCTTTTATAGCTAGCAGCGGTCCCTGAACTTTCTCCATCCTATTCTTACTCTGGCTACTGTACTTTTGGAACATCCTTCTCCACTGTTAATTTGGTCACCTAGGTAATAATAGAAACTGTCAACTATTTCTACAGAGCCCTCTGGGCATTTGAAGGAGCTAGTATCCTGTGGGTACTTGCTACTTACTTCATCTGTGCATTGGATGTGTATAAAACCTACATTCTTTGATAGCCTGCTTGTGATTCCACTACACCTTTTGTGTGCCCATAGCTTACATTTGGGAGATAGGATGGAATTTCTACCTACTTCTTTCCTGTACACTGAGCAAGGACATTTCCCTGAGAGAATCTCGGTCCTATTTTCCTTCCTACATACTAGGGCTTTAGTCTTTGACAAGTTAACTTTAAGACCTTTTGATTCTAGGCCATGCTTCCATGTTTAGAATTTCTTCTCTAGTTCACCCATAGATTCAGCTATGAGAGTTAGTTCATCTGCATATAGAAGTTCCCATGGACATAAGGACAAAGCCCTGATGGACACATACCTGACACTAAATTCTTCACTATAGTCATTGTTAATTCTAACCTTGCTGACTGTTCCTCTATAAATGACTTGTACAGCCTTCATCTACTCCTAGTTTTCTAAGAGTCCACCAGATAATAGAACTGGAGAATGTCGAAAGCTTTTTCCAGGTCAACAAAAGCTGAGTAGAGGGGTTTACTTTTAGCTAAGTACTTCTCCTGCAGTTGCCTCACAAGGAAGAGAGCATCCCTGGTACTTTTACCTGGCACAAATCCAAACTACATTTCATCTAGCTGTACAATAACTCTTTCTGTGTCCTTCACATTTAACCCATGCAAGCATGAAAAATTGATGCAAGATTACATTGACACCAGTGCATTACTGGTATTTTATTTTATCGACTCCATGGGAATGAAAGGCAAAGCTAACTTCAGCGAGATTTGAACTCAGATTGTAAAGTTGCGTAAAGATCTAACTACTTTTCTAAGTTGAATAATGATCTAATGGGTCTTAACTAGTAACACCCATTTATGTATATAAAAGTAGTGTAGATGTTACGGCCCTTTACAATCTGAGTTCAAATCTCGCTGAAGTTAGCTTTGCCTTTCATTCTCATGGAGTCGCTAAAATAAAATACCAGTAACGCACTGGGGTCAATGTAATCCCTTCAAATAACTGGCCTTGTGCCAAACGTAGAAACAATTATTATAATATATGTATATCATCATCATCATCATCATGATCATCATCTTGTATCAATTTTCCATGTTTGCATGGGTTAAATGGGTTGTCATATTCTGACACTAGACTGGTCAGATGACCATATCTTGTTCATACATACCATTTTGGCATGGTTTGTGGTTGAAGTATATATATATATAAGTTGGAATAGAATGAAACGAAATTTCATTTCTCACTCTTAGTACGGCACTTACTTAAATGTAAGTATGTATGTATACGTACATATACAGACGTATGTATACGTACAGATGTATGTATACGTACATATACAGATGTACAGTAGCATGTATATATATATATATATATATATATACAGGCACACATATATATATGTACGTATCAGTTTAGCGAATATTTATTATAACATTCGCTTTGTTCGTTTGTAAACAAACGGACAGCCTGATTTATGCTGTACGGTGTTAAGGCAACCACGTCACCTTTTTGTTCAACACTGACACAGGAACGATGTACTAGTTTCAAGCTTGTTAGCTATCGTCAGCACCGTATACCCTTCTGCCAGATGGTTGAACGTTCGAAAGTATATACTTTCCTTATGAAAATTAACGGCTGAGCAGCCTAATTTGCATATCGAGTGAGTTCAGTCGGCCAGGCGCACCGAAAACGATAAGTTGGAATAGAATGAAACAAAATTTCATTTCTCACTCTTAGTACGGCACTTACTTAAATGTAAGTATGTATGTATACGTACATACATATATGTATACAGACGTACAGTAGCATGTATATCATCATCATCATCAACGTTTAACGTCCGTGTTCCACGCTTGCATGGGTTTGGACGGGGGTAGTCCCACTTGAGGCAAGAGTGATTGTCTTGCTCGCATAGGACTGTCTGGCAGGTTTTCTACAGTTGGATGCCCTTCCTAACACCAACCACATTTACAGTGTGGGTCTGGGAGGTTTTTACCGTGTTGCCTACACGGCCACATTACAGCGTGGACTGTGTGTTTTTTTGTCGTGACACCTACACGATCTCATTTGTTTCGGCCTGGATGGCGCGGCACCAACATAACTTTACATAGAACGGGGTGGTGTGGATGGGGTGGGGGTGGTGGTGGTGGGACGGGGTGTATTTTGTTAGAGATGCCTACTGGCTGGAGTAGGTTTTACTATATATTTAGGTAAGGCGGGTCTTCTCTGTTACTGAGTACCGCCAAAGGTCTCGGTCCAGTGACATTGTCTTGGAGAGGTGTAAGTGTGTGAGGTCGGAGTTTATCAGCTCGTCCCAGGTTTTTCTAGGTCTACCTATTCCGTGGCTACCGTCTATCTTTATTGCCCTGCACTTTGTTATACAGCTATCAACTTTCATGCGCATCATGTGTCCATACCAACGTAGCCTTCTCTCGAGTAAACAACATCTGATCCCTCTTATCTCTAATTTTTTCCTTAGTTCGTTTATGCTTTGCCATTCACGTATATTACTGTTACACATCCAGCGGAGCATGCAAGCTTCGTTCCTCTCTAGTCTGCATATATCCTCTGCACACAATGCCCAGGTCTCACTGCCATGCAACATTGCTGTTCATATGCAGGCATCGTACAACCTGCCTTTCATTTTTAGGGAGAACCCTTTAGCAGCTAATAGTGGTATAAGCTCTCTGAACTTTTTCCAACCAGTTCTGACTCTAGCTACAGTACTTTCAGAGCACCCTCCCCCACTGCTGATTTTATCGCCCAGGTAACGGAAGCTGTCCACTATTTCTATAGAACCCTCTGCGCAATTGAAAGAGCTAGTATTTAGTGGGCACTTGCTGCTACTTATTGCACCAGAACACCGGCCACATGTAAAATCTATGTTCTTAGTTAGCTTACCTGTGATCCCACTACATCTTTTATGCACCCATACTTTGCATTTAGGACATAAAATGGAGTTTCTACCTACGCCTTTCCTACACACCGAGCATGACCATTTCCCAGAAGAGACCGCCGCCTTGTTTTCTTTCCTACAAACTAGAACTTTGGTCTTAGCCAGGTTAATTTTAAGTCCTTTTGACTCTAGGCCGTGCTTCCATGTTTGGAATTTCTTCTCTAGCTCGGCCATTGATTCCGCTATGAGTGTCAGGTCGTCTGCGTATAGGAGTTCCCATGGGCAGCCTGTCTTGAACTCCTCTGTTATAGCCTGAAGGGCAATAATAAATAGTAGGGGGCTGAGAACAGAGCCCTGATGGACGCCAACTTTTACGCTAAACTCTTCACTATATTCGTTGTTAATTCTAACCTTGCTGACTGTTTCTTTATACATGGCTTGTATAGCCCTCACAAGCCATTCGTCAACGCCTAGTTTTCTAAGAGCCCACCAGATAATGGAGCGGGGGACTCTGTCGAAGGCTTTCTCCAAGTCGACAAAAGCTAAGTAGAGGGGTTTACCTTTAGCTAGGTACTTCTCCTGTAGTTGTCGTACTATGAAAAGAGCGTCTGTGGTACTTTTGCCTGACACAAACCCGAACTGCATTTCATCTAGGTCAATTTTCTCTCTGATTAGTTGCGCTATTACTTTTTCCGTGACCTTCATGACCTGGTCGATTAATTTAATGCCTCTATAGTTACTCCTATCTAGGGTGTCTCCTTTACCCTTATAACAGTTAACGATGATGCTGCTATGCCAGTCCTTCGGAACAACCCCATTCTGTACGACTTGGTTAACTATGCGGGTGACCATGGTGTGTCCCACCGTGCCAGATGCCTTCAGCATCTCAGCAACTATTTCCGAAGGCCCAGCCGCCTTACCCGTCTTCATATCCTTGATTGCCTTACTTATTATACTCCCCTCGACTAACACTGCTGGTCCCTCTATTGGGTCAATATGCGGGAGACTGTCTTTCTCCCATTTATTCTCCTCATTTAGTAGCCTTTCATAGTGACACTTCCAAGCTACCTTCTTATCAGCGTCGGTGATGGCAAGTATGCCATCATCGTTAAGTACACACTTCTCCCCGACAATATCACGGTTTTCCTTGACGCATTGCCTAGCAATCCTGAACACCTCACGTTTTTGGTCATCGCGTTGTAGAACATGCTTGAACTTTCTTTCCTCAGCTTCCTTTCTTGCTAAGTACACTTCTCTCCTAGCTTCCCTCCTGGCCACTTGATAGTCTCCTCTACTTCCCCCATCCCACCATACTTTCCAAGCCTGCTTTTTGGCCTTAATTGACCCCTCCACCTTACTGTTCCACCACCATGTTACTCTCCTCCTGTCTACAGGCCTGCTCCAGCCACAGACTTCGTCTGTCGCCAACAGCAGGTTTGCTTTCAGAAATTCCCACTGTCCCTCTATATTGTCCGACTCTAAATGTTCTTCCTTACTGTCGAAAGCATCAAGTAATATGCTTTGAAATTTATTTCTGGCTGTGGGGTCCTTTAGCTTCCATATTTTTCTCCTGAGGATAGTCCTCTTCTGCTGTCGAGTACGTCTCGTCCTGACTATGAGGTCGCTAATTATCAGTCTATGTTGGGAGGTGCATTCTTCATGGGGGAGGGATTTAGTGTTTACAACAGACACTCTGTCACGTCTTCTGGTAAGGATATAATCTACCTGGCTTGTGTGTTCCCCAGATCTATAGGTGATCAGGTGATTGTCACGTTTTTTGAAGTTAGTGTTACAGATAGTTAGGTTATTTGCATCACAGAATTCCAGGATTCTGGAGCCTTCCTCATTTCTAGTACCAAACCCATAGCCTCCATGGATTATATATATATATATATATATATACATACAGGCACACATATATATATGTACGTATCAGTTTAGCGAATATTTATTATAACATTCGCTTTGTTCGTTTGTAAACAAACGGACAGCCTGATTTATGCCGTACGGTGTTAAGGCAACCACGTCACCTTTTTGTTCAACACTGACACAGGAACGATGTACTAGTTTCAAGCTTGTTAGCTGATACGTACATATATATATGTGTGCCTGTATGTATATATATATATATATATATATATATATATACATGCTACTATACGTCTGTATACATATATGTATGTACGTATACATACATACTTACATTTAAGTAAGTGCCGTACTAAGAGTGAGAAATGAAATTTTGTTTCATTCTATTCCAACTTATCGTTTTCGGTGCGCCTGGCCGACTGAACTCACTCGATATGCAAATTAGGCTGCTCAGCCGTTAATTTTCATAATGAAAGTATATACTTTCGAACGTTCAACCATTTGGCAGAAGGGTATACGGTGCTGACGATAGCTAACAAGCTTGAAACTAGTACATCGTTCCTGTGTCAGTGTTGAACAAAAAGGTGACGTGGTTGCCTTAACACCGTACAGCATAAATCAGGCTGTCCGTTTGTTTACAAACGAACAAAGCGAATGTTATAATAAATATTCGCTAAACTGATACGTACATATATATATGTGTGCCTGTATGTATATATATATATATATACATGCTACTGTACGTCTGTATACATATATGTATGTACGTATACATACATACTTACATATATATATATAAATATATATATATACAGTAATCCCCCGTTTCTTGCGGGGGGATACGTTCCAGAACCAACCGCGATAAATGAAAATCCGCGATATAGAGAGACCATAAAGACAACCATTGTTTTCATAGTTTAAGCCTTAAAATACCTCTCCTACATGCTTTAAGTACATATAAACTCATTAAAACACACTTTTGTATGTTAACACCAAAAACAGTCTGTAACGATCGTACTACTAGTTATCATTAACGACCATTACCAGCCACGTTAGCCACTTCATAATACACTGCACATCTCCCATCAATCTATGAAGGGTTTGTAGTAGATTAGAGAAAAACACAATCAGTAAACCAGTAATGGAATGAAAAATAAAAACATTTTTTCATAGTTAAAGCCTTAAGATGCCCCTTCCTTATGCTATACACTTCAATCACATTGAAACTTATTTAATAAGTTTAAAATTTAAACACTTTTTATTCAGATGGACATACCGCAATAAGAAAATAGATATGTTCTAACGAAAAATCCGTGATGTAGCGAGGATTACCGCAATAGGAAATTAGATACGTTCCAAAGAAAAATCCGCGATGTAGCGGGACCGCGAAAGGTGAACCGTGATATAGCAGGGGATTACTGTATATACAGATGATTTGGTCCTCATAGCTGAAACCAAAAAAGAACTAGAAAATAAATTCCAATTATGGAAACTAAATTTAAAATCAAAAGGTCTGAGAGTAAAATTAGCCAAAACTAAAATGCTAGTAAGAGAGAAGATAGGACCCAGATTCCCTCAGGCCATGCTCAATATGCAGAAAAGGTGTAGGCATAAACTCCATACAATGTACACAATGTAAATCTTGGATATACAAAAGATGCAGAGGGATAACAAGTAGACTAACAAGAAAGAAGGGAGAACGTTGCTTGTAGAAGATGCACAGGAGAAATCGAAGGGAAGAGTGCTAATGATATAAACCTTTTCTGATCACAGGAAGGATCCATAGATGTGGTTGATAGCTTCTGATTCCTAGGTGACCTAACTAGCTGTGGAGGAGGGTGTGCTGGGAGATTATTGCTAAAATAAGGATAGGGTGGAAGAAGTTTAGAGAACTACTTTCACTGCTGACAATAAAAGGTTTCTCTCTATGTACAAAAGGAAGGCTGTATGACACCTATGTGTGGTGCACGATGCTGCATGGTAGTGAAACATGGGCTGTGACTGCCGAGGACATGTGTAGACTGATGAGAAATGAAGCAACCATGTTTCGTTGGATGTGCAATGAAAACGTAAGAGAAAGACAGAGCTTGGACGAGCTGAGGGAGAAACTGGGTTTCAGGGGAATCTGGGATCGTCTGCAGGAGAGAAGACTGCGTTGGAATGGACAATGACCGATGAGTGAAGAAATGCCAGGAAATCTCAGTGGAAGGAAGCCACAGTAGAGGACAACCAAGAAAGACCTGGGCAGAGGTGGTGAGTGCTGACTTCAAATCACTAACACTGGAAAAGATGACAAAGGACCGTGACAAGTGGAGAGATGCCATGGTTAGAAGGCCCCCTCCAACCTATGCAAGCATGGAAAAGCAGACAAATACTATGATGATGATGATGATATATATATATATTTGCAACACTAATTTCAGAAACCTGCCAACCACCTAATAACCTACAAATCAGGTGAGCACATAAGCCAGATTGACTTCTTGCTAGTTAGGCAGCAGGACAGGCAGATGGTGTCAAATACCAAGGCATACCCCAGGGAAGAATGTACCACACAGTATAGGTTAGTCGTTAGTGATATCTCAGTAAGCAAGAGACGGAATGAGACATACAGGAAGGTGTTGAGAAGAAAGGTCTGGAAACTAAAAGACCTTTCACTAAAATACAAATTTAGGAAAGCCCTTAAAAATGTGTATGACGAAAAAGAAGACATTTTACAGTCGTATGACATAGATGATAATTGGAATTTCTTACGTGACAACTTACTGCAGGCTATTGAAGAAACTTGTGGCTGGAGCAGAGCTCCAACTAGACAGAGAGTGACCTGGTGGTGGAACAACACGGTAGATAGGGCCATTAGAGACAAAAGACTAGCATGGAATGCTTGGAAAAATGGTGGGAGTAGAGAAAGATATACAGCCACTAAGAGAGAAGCTAGACTTCAGGTGTACTTAGCACGCAGGGAGGCTGAGAGTAGGAGATTTGCCAATGTTCTGCGACAGGAAGATCAGAGACGTGCGGGTGTTCCACATTACAAGCAGTGTTTCAGTGCAAATTAGGATGTTGTTGGAGATAAATGTGTCCGGAATGATGCCGGTGTACTTAGTGTCACAAATGATCAGAAAAAGGAGGCCTGGAAATGTCATTATGAGAGACTGATGAATGTGGAGAATGAATGGGAGAGAGAGAAATTACCCTCAGTAGATCTGACAGAGGGACCAGCTATTGAGATTGACGAATATAGTGTCCAAGAGGCGATTAAGGAAATGAATAATGGTAAGGCTGCTGGACCATCGGGATAGTTGCTGAGATGCTGAAGGCATCAGGGGACGTAGGCATTAAACTGGTTGCACGCATCATCAATCAGGCTATATATGACGGTGTCATACTCCAAAGACTGGTGCAGCAGTATTCTCGTAAATTGCTACAAAGGTAAAGGGGATGCTCTGGAGAGGAGCAATAATAGGGGCATAAAACTGATGGATCAGGTTATGAAAGTGGCAGAAAGGATATTAGCGCAACTAATTAGAGAAAGGGTCAAACTAGATGAGATGCAGTTTTGTGCCTGGAAAAAGTACAACAGATGCCCTCTTCTTAGTGAGACAATTACAAGAGAGGTTCTTAGAGAAGAATAAGCCACTATACTTAGCTTCTGTTGACCTAGAGAAGGCCATTGATAGGGTACCCCGATCTGTCATTTGGTGGTCCCTAAGGAAACTAGGTGTTGAGGAATGGCTTGTGAGGACAGTGCATGCTTTGTACAGAGGTGTTGTCAGTAAAGTGAGGGTAGGAATGGAGTTTAGTGAGGAATTCCAGATACAAGTAGGAGTACATCAGGGTTCGGTCCTCAGCCCGCTCTTGTTCATTATAGTCCTCCAAACCATAACAGAGGAGTTTAAGACTGGCTGTCCATTGGAACTTCTCTATGCTGACGATCTGGTTCTTATAGCAGAATCAGTAGAGGAGCTAGAGAATAAATTCTGGCTATGGAAACAGCAGTTGGAATCAAGAGGACTGAGAGTGAACCTAGTTAAGACAAAAGTGTTGATGAGTAGAAAAGAGGACAGAACTCTGATTCCGTCAGGGAAATGGCCATGTTCGATATGAAGAAAAGGAACTGCCATAAATTCTATAAAATGTACACAAGAGATGTAGTGGGATAACAGGCAAACTAACAAGTAGGGAGAAATACGTATGCAGTAGATGTACAGGGAAATTTGACAGTAGAAGTCGCATTGAAAGACACATTTTTCAAATGCAGGTGGGTGCTATAGAAGTGGTTGATAGCTTCCAGTACCTAGGTGATCAGATTAGCATGGGAGGGAGGGTGTTCCGAGGCCATGGTATCTAGAATAAGGATGGATTGGAAGAAGTTTAGGGAGCTGCTGACGAAGAAGGGTTTCTCCCTGCGTACAAAAGGCAGGTTATATGATGCCTGTGTGAGGTGCATGATGCTACATGGTAGTGAGACATGGGCAGCAACTGCAGAGGATATGTGACAGCTGGAGAGAAATGAGGCAAGCATGCTCCGTTGGATGTGCAATTTCAATGTGCGTGAATGACCGAGCATGGATGTGTTGAGAGAGAAACTGTGTCTGAAAGGGATAAATTGTAGTGTGTGGGAGAGGAGACTGCGATGGTATGGACATGTGATGCGCATGGAGGATGACCGATGGGTGAAGAAGTGCCAAGAAATGCCAGTTGAAGGAAGACGTGGTAGAGGTAGACCACGAAAAACATGGGCGGAGGTGGTAAGAGCAGACCTCAGATCGCTGAAGCTCACGGTGGAGATGACAAAGGACCGTGACCAGTGGAGAGATGCTGTGCTGAATAGGACCCGTCCCATCCTTGCAAGCAGGGAAAAGCGGACGTAAAATGATGATGATGATGATGATGATGATGATGATGATGATATATAGATATGTGGCTGAATGTAAAAGGGAATGAATCATGCTCAGTTATCACCTTACATGACAGGAAGAGCAACAGCTGGATTTGAGAGCAGACTGGCGTGAAGGACATAATTGAGACCATCAAGAAGGGCAAATATAGATGGGCAGGCCACGTCTCCCATTTCAGAAATAACAGGTGGACTATTAGAGTGACAATGGACACCAAGGCAGTGCAGAAAATGTAGTTCTATATTATGAGTAACAGGTATAGTTGTGCATGTGTGTGTGCAATATTGAGTTGTTATCTAATACACATATCAATGAAAACAGCCTTTCGCATTCAATGGGTTTTGTAATACTCAATGATATGGTAATATTTTCACATATATTACCAAGAAGCCTGACTTAGCTATCCATATCAGTAGATACATGATATGAAATAATCAAATAGCTAAAAGTGATTAGAAAAGTTGAATGGTAGAAACATTAGATGAACTTTTAGGAATAGGGAAGATATACATTAAACCAGAGCAACTAAAAGTTATTGCTGCTGAGATCCAGGTGAGTGAGAAAGAGGTGTGTGGATTTCAGAAGTTGGAATATAGAGCAGAGATGGATTAGAAAAAAATTACGAGACATTTATATCCCACAGAGGAATAAGAAATTTGATTTGTGTGCTAGTATGGAGTAGTTGATGGAGGTCTAGATTGAATAAAAATTCACAGATATTTGCAAAGAGGTTGAAGTAGATTTAGCCTGTTTGATAATTAGAACATGATATCAATCAAGGAATGATAATTATGATACTGAATTAGTGTAATTGATAAATAATAAAATAGTGTAGTGAATAAGTGGTGGAATAATGTAACTGAGATGTTTGGAACAAATAGAGAAATGTAGGTAGGATACCTATGAACTAGATTGGAAATAGGATAAATTGAAAGTGTTGCCGACTGAATCTACAAATCTCTTCTTTTGTAGTATCAGTTCTGTATTTTCACTACACTGCTAATGTCTATTGGAACTGCAACTGCTTCCATCTTTCTCTGAAGTCATGGATTGGCAGTATCAGTAGAGCGTCGGACGCCATGCTTTCCAGCATAGTTACGTCCCTTTACGATCTGAGTTCAAATCCCGCCGAGGTTGACTTTGCCTTTCATCCTTACGGGGTCGATAAAATAAAGTACCAGTAATGCACTGGATAATTGCTGGCCTTGTGCCTAAAATAGAAACAATTATTTAATAGTAGATACATTTAATTATAAATTATTAAGTAGACTTAGGAAGTATTTACTCGCAAACATCTACAAATCAGATGCACATCATTCGTCTTTTAATAATAGATATATTGTATTAAACTAAGTCTGTTTGGATACCTTTTGAAATGGCAGGAAATCTTACCACATAAATAGAAGTAATAATGGGAAGATGTACCCCAGTTGTAACAATCTAGGAAAGGAGTTGATGAAGAAACAGTTGAAAGTCAATACAAAGATCAAAAGTTATCTTTTTTATGTTTTACGATCTCTTGCTGAATATAGACGTGCAAGTGAACATGGCCTCATTATTTCACTGGAACTAAATAATAAACTAAAAGATTCCTCATGGCTATAATCATCAAGTTTAAATCAAACTTAAGAACTAAGTCCAGAAAATTTTTCAATTACAGTATAAACAATTAACATTTTAAATTGGATTAATTACGTCTCCACCTCATGGTCATGAAACAGACATTGATAGAAGAAAAACTGCTGATTGTTGAGTCATTCTTCTTTCTTAGTTTGGTTTTTATTTTTTTTTATTTTTGTTTTTACAACCTATTTGACTCTTTCTGTCTGTTCTTTCTTCCTCTTCTTTCAATCTTTCTTTGTGTCTTGTCTGTTTAAAGGCAGTTAATGATTTTTTTATATTGCTACAAGACTACAAATTAGTAGAAGAGTATAACTGATTTAATTACTTGATTCAAGCCTGGTACCTATTTCATTGACTCCAGAAGGATAAAAAACGAAATCAACTTTAGTGGGATTTAAATTAAGCACGTAGAAAGACAAAACTAAATACAGTTAAACATTTAGTTTGGCACTCTAAATGTTATTCCACTACACTCTTCTCAGAAACACAATGACATGAATTTGTAATGAAGTATTGTTGATTAAGTCAATAAAGGTATCGTTCAATATAGTTTACAATGTAGCAGACTAAAAATGAACACTGTTAGGTATTTATTCTGTTTTATTTAACTCTGGAGGAAGGGGCTGTGCCATAGCCTTTACAGGCCCATTAAGACCAGAGAAGTCAACATGGTTAATGTTCTTTTTGAATAGCTGCAGGAGAAATATGGGCAAGTAGGGAATTCCAGAGGATCGATGTTCTGGGAAGAAAGGACTGAGTGTAGAGGTTATTGTGCAACATTGATGTAGTGGACATAATAGGAGACACAAATAAATTAGGAGTGTCTGTGTGATTGTGGCAACTATCTCCAAGAAGTGAGGTCATTATAGTAGCAATAAAAATGTACAGCTTCAGTGATAAGCTTAATACAAACCTGGATTATTGGTTTCGATTCCCTATTCCCTATTGAAATCAATTCGCTACACTTATACCACTATAACAATAAAAACATAAATGGAATGCAACTAATGAAGTGCAGTGGAAATCTTCAAGACTCTTGAATTGAACCTGGTTGCTGAACTAGACAGCCAAATTTTTACTGTATACAACTATGGTAAGTGCCAAAGATATATTTATCCATCCTATGCATTTGTGAAAACCATGCAATCATAGAAAATATGCATAAAATGGTGACGATGGTGGTGGTGTTGGAGGTGATAGAGTAAATTGCTTAGCCATTGGTTGTCAGGGATATGTATCAATGAGTGACCAGCCCTAGTCACCTTTTGCCAGTTATTTTGGGACCTATTCCCAATACCAATGGGAAATAAAGCAATGTAGAGTAAAGTGCCTTGTACAGAAACATAACAAAATACCTGCAATCTATTTAAATGTATGGCCTATGAACAGTTAGTTTACTACTTTATCCACTTAGCTTTTTCACTTCTTCTGGATGATACACATATGAGGACGTGCATCTTTCATTCTTAGTTCTGGAACTTTCCCCCCTTTGACATGTATAGGTTTTTTGTTTTTGTTTTTGTTTTGTTTTATTAAAAGCAAATCCTTTCTTATTGTTCTCAGCCCTGACTGAGCTGACAAATTATTGAGAATGTTCCAGTCATGATTGTTCCCTATTTTTTTCAAAAGAAACTTATCATCTAAAATCTCCTGGGTTTTTTTAAGATAGGGAATTGTAATTTGACTGCTATTTCAAGTGAGTCAAGCAACCAAATATAGGCTTCCTCTTTGGCTTATGTCTTTTTGTGTGTTAAGACAAGAAAATTACTATGTGCTGCTCTGGCTGCAAAATGATAATTGTGTTTAGTTATCAATACCACCACCACCTCCACCATCATCATCATCATCATCATCATCCCTATTATACTCTTTATCATCATCATCACATCCAAATGCCATCATCCTCTTGGTGTCAGGTTGATATCACCCAGTGACAAATAATAACTCTCCAGAATTCCCCAAGGAATTCTGCCTTGTGAAAATCATTGATGATAGATGAGGGTCCTTCTGTTAAATGTTGTACATGTTGAGAGGAATCCTCAACCTACTACATACACATGGATCCTTTGCAATACCACTCATCAATAAAAGACTATATAAAGACTGTTGAGCCAAGGCTAGAGCCTTTTCTAAGTTGCTTAACTTAGAAAAAGCAGCCAAATATCTGTCTCACCACACTCTCCCTACAAAAGAAAAGTACACATTAAATAATGTCCTGGGTACATTATGGCTAAAACAGATGGGTTGGTCTCAGTGGAATGCTTTTAAACATTAAGTCTACTCAATCTTAGCAGACCTGGAGCTAAACAACAACAGCGGATGTATGATAGAATTATTGTACCAAAAGGATTAAACATAGCAACACACCTACATCACCATAGACATTCTGAACATCATCATCAGGAGATAGCCAGCAGAACACTTATGCCAAATCAGAAATAGATTGGTGTCAGGGTACAGATACACTACCTGCTGCAGCAGTTACTGCATGAGTGTTATGGATGAGTGTTATGGATGCTTCATCTTCTGCTGCTGATGATAATTATGATAAAGATGGGGGAGGTGAGGGAGGATGAATAATGATGATAATGATGATGATAAACTAGCTGTGCTCATTTTTAAAGTCACTGCATCAATTTTAATCTAACCAATCTAATAGACTGCCTGGAAAAAAGCCAAGTTAATTAGTTGTCTCAGACATATTATGTTTGTCATAATCCAAAAGCTGACTTAGTCATCAGAAATGTCAATAACTTCCTTCTTTTCTAACTAGTGAAAACTTGAATGATATTTATATGTGTATGTATGTGTGTGCACATGTATCTATGATTATTCTTACATGCACAGACACACTCACACATAGACAGAGAGAAAGAGAGATTTACACATACATATACAATATATGTACACACACACACATGCAAACATACACACACATACATACATACATATATATATATATGGGTACACAAAAGATGTAGTGGGATCTCAGGAAGTTTAGCTAGGAATGTAGGCTTTACATGTAGCAGTTGCACCGGGACAGTAAGCAGCAAACGACCACAGGAAACAAGTGCTACCAAATTCTGGGAGGGCTCGGTAGAAACAGTAGACAGCTTCTGCTACCTGAGTGACTGAATTAGCAGCATAGGTGGGTGTTCTGAAAGTACAGTCACCAGAGTAAGAAGGGGATAGAAGTTGAAGAAGCTACTACCGCTGCTAGCTACAAAAGGCTTTTCCCTCAAAATGAAAGTCAGACTATATGATGCGTGCATTCGAACAGCAATGTTTGCATGGTAGTGAGACCTGGGCACTGTGTGCAGAAGACTTGCATAGACTGGAAAGAAATGAAGCTTGCATGCTCTGATGGATTTATAATAGTAATATACTTGAACGGCAAAGCATAAAGAAACTAAGAGAGAGACTAGGCATAAGAGGAATCAAATGGTGTGTGCAGGAGAGGTGATTACGTTGGTATGGGCATGTGGTGTGTATGAAGTATGACAGCTGTATAAAAAGGTGCAGAGCACTCAAAGTTGATGGTAGCCTTAGAGTGGGGGGACTCAGAAAGACTTAGGATGAGGGGACAAAAGCTGACCTTGCCCAATTGCACCTCTCAAAGGTGATGACACTGGACTGAGATCTCTGGCGTTATGCAGTAATACAGAACTGACATCCTACGAGCCCAGGCCAAAGCTGAAGCACATATATATATAGTATGCCACCACCCCACCCTACCTTCCCACGTGTAGGTGTCACAACGAAAAGCACCCAACCCACACTGTAAAGTGGTTGTGTAGGTGTCACGACAAAAAGCACTCAGTACTCACTGTAAATGAGGTTGGCATTAGGAAAGACATCCAGCTATAGAAACCAAGCCAAAATCAGTTTTGTATGAACAAGACATGGTCACCTGACCTAGCATTGCCCACAACAGGACAACTCGTCTAACCCATGCTAGTGTGAAAAATCGACATAAAATGGTGACGATGTGTAACATCCAAATTCTAAGGTTTCTTGTAATTACCATGTCCAATAAATTAAGAAAGCAAGTCAAAACTTGTGAGTATATATTTCTATCGGTGCCTACCAACTCATCTTTGTCCAACTGGTCCTTTAATGAATGCAATCTGGAGCTTGTCCCATATGTGATATGATGTTGGTGCTACACACACAAGCATTCTTGACTGTATTCAAAAGAACGCTGTCTGATTAAAAGGCAAAATCTCACTCATTAACACACTACAACTTCTGATCCACAGACATGTTAACTTCTCTCTCTTCTACTACTGAACCTCTCTACTACTGAAACCTTTGCTCCCCTCAAAACTATCTAGTTGCTTATTGGCTCCACCCAGGTCACCATCTAATTCATATCTCTACCTCAATTTGCTCCTATCATGTCATCCTTCTCTTTCAATCCAGTGGTTAGAAAAAGCTATCTCACCGCTTTTCATAGGCGCCGCTAAATCCCATTGCTGGTTTCTCCCCTTCCCCGTGTGTCCAACTCATTAACACCGGGAGCTGCCAAAACTCACGTCCACACCGTTCCTGGTCACCACTAGAGAGAGGCCTATCTGCTGGCCCTTCTGATCGAGCACCCTTCCGGCCAAGCACCCTTCCGGTCAAGCAGTCTTCCGGTCCAGCACTCCCCAGCTTCTGGCCACCGTATCCACACCATATCCACACGCCCCCCCCCCCTGATCTCAAGGATCAATTTCCCCCCTCATCCTTCTGCATATGAAAGTCTGCTGTCCAGGTTGGTGGTTTGCAACTTCTTTGCGATCTCCGCAGTGTTGGGGCGGCACTTTGGGTTTCCTCTTCCTCGGAGTCCGTTGACACAGTGATTATACGGACATCCAGGACATGACGTGGTACTCCGTCCACGGACACATTGTTCTGGGAATTTACGACCGTCACCGTTCCCCTTCCCCATTGAGATGTGCAACGTGCATCTGGGGGCTTAACCCAGACTTCTTCGCCCACCTGCACGAATGCACTCTCTCTCCCCACTGGCCGTTGTGGTGGCGTGCACAGGTGCCACCACTCATATCTGAATACTGCTCTGTGTGGCACCAATTCCTCGACCTGTCCCACCCGAGGGGACATGTTGTACCAGAACACTGCCTCCATTGGTGAGATATGGCCCCGCTTCGCCATTGCCTTGATCGTCCGGTGGTGTCGCTCCACAATTCCATTCCCGCTCGGCCTGTGCGCTGCTCTGAAGAAACAGTTCACCTTCCATCCATCGAACATCTCCCTCAGCGCCTCCGAGCAGAACGCTGCGCTGTTGTCCATCAGCAGTTCGTCCACAGGGCCCCGCTCCAAGAACACCTCTCTCAACGTCCGCATGATTTCCTCGGCCGTTCCAGTCTTCATCTCCCTCCATATCGCCATCCGTCCTGGTCCACAGTCGACCATCGAGAGGTATGTTCCTTGTCGGTAGTGTGTTACATCCACCGCCAATCACTTCCAGTCGCGATCCACCGGTAGGCTTCCCGTTTCGTGCACACCCGGGGCGGGATCAATGGACTGACATCGGACGCAGCCTCTAACCACCCTTTGAACACTGTGTCTGTTAACGTCCGAGTCGATTCTCCTGGCTAGGAACAGGCTCCTATCCGCTCCCATGTGGTGCATGTCATGCAACCCTTTCAGATCCGACTCGGTCAGCCGACACACGGCAGCTATCTCATCTTCTACCTCCTTCGGCGCTTCCATCCAGGCTTTCTTCACCCTGGTTAAGATGTCTGCTCTATTTTTCTCTGAGGGCACGAAGACTACACTCAACTTCAGGTTGAACTCGGTGGCCAGCTCTCCTAGAGTTCCCAGGCGGCGCTTTATCAGCATCTCCGCCACCCCTCTCGTTTGCACTCTCTTCTCACTGGTAAGCACTGACCTCACCCATCCGAGTACAGTAGCCAAGTCGGTGCGTATCTCGATGGTGCGCAGTCCCCATCTCAGGGCGAGGTTCATCCCTCTCAACACTGCGTCCAGTTCGGCCACATTGATGTGGTTGCAGTCGTCCTTCTTCCTAAGCCAGGCCGCATCCTCGACCTCAACACCTCCTATCTCCAATGTGACACCCAGCGCTATGCTGCTGGCATCACACCATACAGTCCCGCTCTGCGATTTGGGAACATACCAGCGTCCCCGCACTGGGTCGTCGGCCTTCACCCTCCCCACGATCTCCTGCATCATGGCCACCGTCCTCTCTCCCACTCTGTCACTCCAAGTCACCCCTCCTGCTCGTCTCTTGACATAGCTGCATGCCATCCATAGCCACCCAGCAATCGGGTAGTGACCCACCAACTTTCCACACACCGAGAAAAGCTCCCGCCTACTCATACTTGGGCCCAGTTCAGGAACTTCATTTCCCCTCTGGAATACCAAGACACCCGTCCTGTCTCACCGTAGCCTAAGTCCCAGCGCGGCTCCTCTCTCCATCGCTTTTGACGGCTTCGCAGCCAGTCCATACCCCCGTAAATGGCTCGTGACCTCCGCCGCCGACACCACAGACTCATCCACTAGGATGTCGTCAATGTAGGAGTTAGTGGCCCTCTTCATCTTGTCGGCCTTTACCAGAATGGTCTTGAGGACCGCTGCCATGATCTTCGGTGCGGAGCTCAGCCTGAAACCGAGTCTGGTCAGGCAATATGTCCGGCCCTTATACCTGACCAGCTGATACTGCCAGAGCTTCTCATCTATATGCAATTGCAAGTATGCCGACTTTAGATCGACGATTGCGGAAGCCCCCGTCATGCATCTCCACTCACGCAGGGTTTCCCCACAGACATCTGTGACCTCGCCACCCGTGTGGCATGACACGTGTTCGTTCAGTACCCGAAAGTCCAGCACCGGCCTCACCTTGTTCTTCGTGGGTTGCACCACCGCCATTAATGGCAATACTCCGCACTTCACCTCCTCTTTCCAGGGAAGCAGTATGCCCTCCTCAATCAATCTCTCTACCTCTCGCTCGAACTCGCTCCTAATGTTTCCCTTCAATGTGTGTTGATAGTAGCCCACTTTGATCTTCAGTGGTGGTGGTTCTCCCTTCCAGTACCACTCAACAACCCATCGTTGCCCATCGAACACGGCCTTGAAGTCTTTGTCCTGCACAGTGTAAGCGGGGTATTTCTCCTCATGGGCCTTCTGGTTCTCCTGTCGCATACTCACAGCGCATACCGATGCAGCGCCGTCAAATGAAACACTGACGTTGTTCACTGTGACGCCTCCTAGACGGCCAATTCCGTCCATGCCCATAACCACGCCGATCCCATCCACCACGTTGTCAACTACGATGGCAGAAAGCCTTATTTTCCTTCCCCGTACCGCTATCTCCACCTCGCTGCGACCTCGGTTTTCAATTTTCCTGCCGTCGACTGCCCTTATGCTGCTCTTCCCTCTCCACCTCTGCGCCACCCCCGCGGTCACCAGTGTCATCGTACAGCCCGTGTCCACGAGGGCTCGCTGTGGCTTTCCCCTCATGAAGACTTCCACCACGGGCAGCGTCTCTACTCGTAAGGGGCAACTACCGGCGCAGTAGTTCCCCTTGGATCGTTTCCCTGGTCGCAGTTAGTAGCGATGTGGCCTGGTCGCTTACACCGGCAGCATATTATTTCCGGCCTTGACTCTCTACAGTCTCTAGCCATGTGCAGGCCCTGGCACCTAAAACAGTGACCTCTAAATGTTAGCGGGCGACCGCGTGCCGTGGTTGCCTCCTTTTCACCATTTCGCTGCCAGCGAAATGGTGAAAAGGAGCCTCTGTAGTTGCTATCGCCGCAACACTCTTCTTGGCATCTTCTGCTATGATCCGGGCTTGTTCCACCAGTGAACACATTTCCATTTCTTTGTAACCTGGGACTTGCTGCAGTTTCACCGCTATGTCGTCTGGAAAGCCAGTTATGAACGCCAACCGCACCGTGCGTTCGCATTCCACCTGATATCCAGCCAACATGGCCAATCGCCATATTTCCGCTGCGAAAATGTCAACGCGTTCACCATTCCATCTAATTCTTGCCAGCTTAGCAAAAGCAGCTACCGGTCCCTCTGCGAACGCTTCTATCATGCGCCTCTCAATCTTTTGCGCATCTCTTTGGCTGTGTTCATCCAACTCAACGAAGAGTACCAACGCGTCCCCCTCGAGGTACAGTGCCATGAGGCCAGCCACATCTTCTATCTTCTGTAAGCTTGCGACCAGCCGGACTGTTCGCAGCCAAGTGACAACATCGCCTTCACCGGTAAATGCCCTAATCGCTTCGCTCGTTCATATTCTCGTCGCCATATCCTAATTTGTCTTGCGGTACATGATAAAAAGAAACAACAGACTCCTCTCTGTTTTTCCAGTAGGTTTTTTTTTTTTTTCTTTTTTTTTTTTTTTCAATCCGATCTCAGTTTCCAGTGCCGAAATAGCTTGTGGTTAGAAAAGGCTATCTCACTTACCACTTTTCATAGGCGCCGCTAAATCCCATTGTTGGTTTCTCCTCTTCCCCGTGCGTCCAACTCATTAACACCGGGAGCTGCCAAAACTCGCGTCCACACCGTTCCTGGTCACCACTAGAGAGAGGCCGATCTGCTGGCCCTTCTGATCGAGCACCCTTCCGGCCAAGCACCCTTCCGGTCAAGCACTTTTCCGGTCGAGCACTCCCCAGCTTCTGGCCACCGCACGCCACACCATACCCACATCCTACACTAGCATTGTTTCACAATCTTTCTTTCCCAAAGAGTCAATGTTCTGAGATTCCCTTTCTGTCTACCTTTTTCCTATAAACACTGATTTACATATGTTCAAGATGAAAATATTGGTTTCACAAGTCTTAGAAGGCCGTAGATGTCATGGCACTGCTTCTATTTCCTCTTAACTAAGCCTTAAAAAAATAACATTCTGGTTTAGTTGGTCGACACTTCAATTTCTTTTTCCCGTTATGAGAGAAAAATAAATCTGCCAAGAGGATATTTACAGATATTATTACAAAGAATGAAAGCACTAATGTTTAAACTGATTGGATACCAGCACAATTTGCTGAAGAATAAGCAGTCTGTATTTTGTCACTTGTACTCTTCTAGGTTCATGGCCAAAACTCTTAAATCTCAATAGAATCAGTCATTGAGAGTTAAGTATCAGGATGTTGCAAATGGAAACGGTGGTAACAGACTAGGAACTGAAGATCTCTCAAATGATTGTTTGGTTATTCCATGAACTCAGCCATCCACACTTCTGGCACTGTGTGAGTGGTACTTCATTGGTTTTATAAGTAATCTATGACAATATTTAAATGGAAAACTATCAGATAATAGTCTCTTAAGCATTTAATTATGGTATCCTGGATTTACATGAAAATGAGTTCAGAACACACTTTTATAGATAGAAAGATATTGATAGATAGATAAGTGCAAACATAGTTGTATAAACTCACATATGCTAATTCTCTCTCTGTCTCTCTCTCTCTTTCTCACACACATGCACACACACACACACATGCACACATTGAATAAATATACAAGGAGTTACTGGTTACTGTGTACCTAAAGCGAGTAATGTTAATTACTTCCATATACATATAATTAAAAGGAAAATTCTATGAAATTTTATGACATTGTAAGTGAAACCAAATTACTAGATTTGGAAATGAAAATGAGGTCATAAACATTGCTTTGGCACAAAAGTATAATACTTTCAACACTGTTGGTGGCAGATTAATTATAAGATTAATTTCAAGTTTAATCGGTTACTACCACAGTAACCTTTAAACATTTTAGCAAATATTTTTCTCTGGAAAACAGTTTCATGTGAGAGATTTCTGCAAGTTATACTTATAATGTTTAGAGCTATCTATATATCAAATAATGACCAGCTCCACTGAGCTTTACCCCCAGAAAACCCAGTACTTATTCATGACAGCTAAGTATTTTGGGGGAAGGGAAAGTCGATTAAATCGACCCCAGTGCATAACTGGTACTTTATTTTATCAATCCTCATAAGGATGAAAGTCAAAGGCTACCTCAACAGGATTTGAATTCAGATTGTAAAGCACATTGTCTGACACTCTACCGATACTGCCAATTCACCACCCTATAACAACTAAGTAAATTAAAATGCATAAACAACAGTAGTTTATTTGAACTTATGCTCCAATACATCATCCACTCATTCATTTCTTTCCATCTTTGCTGAAAGTTACTAAACTTACAAAAGCATTTACACATTTCATTGTCTGTTTGAAATTACAGAATTATTGTTGTTGTTGTTTAGCTACCTTAAATCAATACTGATGGAGCAGATCTCATATCAAAGACATTCCAGCTCTAACCATCCCATCTTTTTTGTGTATCAAAAACAACATTGTAGGTATGATTTAAGGGAGATTTGAGCACTAATATTATCAAACAACTGCATAAAAGTTCTCTTGGCTTGAAATAATGAAGTTATTCATGTATCTTTTTTATGTTATACTATGGTATTTTAATTTGTTTTATTGCTTTTCTCTACTTCTGCTGCTCTGAAGAAAGTTCAAGTCAATAACATTTGACCAACACCAAATGAAAATGTAAACATTGTAGGCTACATTGTTATATTAGAATATTCTCATGCCCTGCCCAATCAAGAAACTGTATACAAACAAAGCTTTTAATCATTTTTATTTTGTTTTTTGTTTAAAAATAAATAATATTCTTATGAATATAATTTTTTGTGCTGAAGAATTTTAAAAATATGTATTTGATATAGGAAGCAGATGGTAACGAGAGCAAGAAATAACATTTTACAATCAAAACTTCAATAATTGTAACAATATAATCCCAGAATGACCTTGCAAACACTAAATACTATCTTAATATCCTGAATAGTATAGCTTCAGACAGAATGACAAATGTATAATCACAGGGCTCATTCTATAATTCTAGTCACATAGTCATAAGATTGACCCTTACTACAGTTATTATGCTGTGTTTCTGGACAAGACATATAAATATGTTTGCTTCGGTTTGTCTATTACTAAACCCTTTAGCATTTAAACTGGCCATATCCGACCAGAATTCGTTCACCTCTTTAAGTTCAAACTGGCTGTAACTGGTCCCTCATACTGATGTTAAGGTATTGTTTTCAAAATAAATAATATCAAAATCTCGTAGATTTGATATTATGTGAGATAATTATGTGAGGTAAAGTCTCTAACCCCAAAATACAATAGTAAATATAGACGATTGCAAATACTAAAGGGTTAAGATAAAGTGGTTAGTGGCAGGAAGATAGCATATATGTTTTAGATAATTACTTCAACAAAAATTATCCCTCCCATGCTAGCATAAAAATTATACATTTAAATAAGAAATCTTAGGAATAACTGCATGAGGTTAGGAGAGTTAAATCTCAGTTTGAATTTTTTTATGGTAGTGGATAGGGGGGAAAGATAAATGAAAAGGTATTAACAGATTTATCAGTGAAAAAAACAAAGCAGTTTCCTTTCTTGTATATTGGACACAATTATTGAGTATTTTTATATCTCAGAATGAACACTTGTTAAAAAATGATTAAGGAAAAATAGAAAACATTAACAGGATATGATGAGAGTGCAATATTTGAAGAGGTGTAACTGAAACATTATCTGGTTAGGTCAGCTTGATGAATGTTTGTTGCTAAAGTAGTTATAATAACTGCTGGTTGAATACAAATACTGGTGGGAGTAGTTGATTTGAGGAACTTGACTTCTGAAGAGTATTTGTTGAACGCTTTGCAGTGTGGAATATAAAGCAACAAATGATGACAGTGATGATTGTGATAATGGTGACAATAAAAGGGAATTGTTCACAATTGTGATGATAGTTATACTAGTAAGAATGAAAGAAGGCAAAGTATGTACAACCTTAGAAAAAATGTTGTAATGGAATTAATAAAAAAAATATTTAATACTATAAGCAAACTCTTAAATGAATTCCGTTTAAAACATATGAAAACAATCTACGATAGATTTTTTTTGTATATAATTTAGAAAATGAAATAAATTGCATCATAATTGTCAGCTGAAGAATTTGAAGATCATTTTTTCACTTGAGAAAAATATTTACTGAATGTAAAAACATAGAATTATTTAAAAACAGAAATGCTTTTGGTGAATGTCTAGCAGCCAAGGAATGTCAAGATAATTATTCTTGGCATCAGCTACAAGTGCCAATAGAGTTATTATTTATTTCTAATTTCTTTTTAATGAAAATAAGAGACAGTTTTTCCCACTTCCATGGAATGTTAGTTGAACCTCACAGGTAGATTCAGACCAATTTCTCAATTAGGTACACTGAAGCTACTTGAGGTAGAAACTTCATCCAAGGATAAAATTAAATTTATTCAATAGATAATAAACTTAACTAACATGCCAGTCATGATATGAATCCATGTTAATTTTTGTTGTTAATTGTTTTCATAGATTGTTCTATAGAAAAGAGCTGTACCCATGGTCTTTACAGGCCTACTGATATCAATGATCTCAATGAGGTTGATGTTCTTATAAAACTGCAAGAAAAATATGGAACTAAAGATATTCAAGAGGGTCTACATTTTAAAAAGGACTTTCCATAGTGCTTAGTGTGGGATCCTAGTGTAGAAAAGATAGATAATATGGATGATGAGAGGAGGAGAGCGACTGGTGACCTTAGTGAAGACAGCACAAGACTAACCAACTCTCATCATGTAGCAGCTGTGAGAATTTAGTTACATGTTACATGTTGTCCATAACTAAAGGTGAGTACAGGAGAGTTTCTTTGAAATGTGCAATGATTGTCTTTGTATTGTTAAAGGAGAGAAGATTGATGACTCCATTGAAAAATATGTTTGCTGTCCCTATTCATGGGATGTCTAAATTACATCTGGGTAATGCTTGTATGTGGAAGGCTAGGGAAGACTGAAGGATGGTATTATCTGTGTAGGAATGGGCCATATTAGAAGTGACAGCAAGTAGGTCATTGATGTACAAGAGGAAAAATGTGGAGGACAACAAAACCTTGGGGCACTCCATATTTGATAGAATATGGGTTAGAGAAAGATGTATTGTTTTACATTCCTATGGCACAATCTAACCAAAATGTTTTTGATCCAAGACAGTGATAGCTGAAGTCAAAGCGGTTTTTCTTTTGGGGAATAGAACACACTGTATCACTTAATCAATTATACTATGCAGTGGCACTTACAGACAAAAGTTAATCTCTCCTTAAATTTCCTGACACAAAGATTATATTTATTTATGGCTTTCTGTTTGATTGAAACTGATAAAAGCGAATCTGAGTTCATGGACAACAAACCAAAATCAGTTCTTCAACAATTATGGATGAGATTTCTTTGAAAATATCTTTTCTCATGTGTTTGACAATTTTAGTGAGAAATTATACTTATATTTATAGAGAAATTATACTTATACATATATATATAGCCTGATAGTGGGGTTAAGAACCTTCGGAGAAATGGAAAAAGATGAGTATTGACGTCAATACTCATCTTTTTCCATTTCTCCCACTATCAGGCTAAATAATTTCTTTAATTTCTTTAGTCAAAATACGGCGATAACTTACATTTCTAATAATTTCAAACCCACCCGCTGTTTCGAAAATATTCTTACTTGATTCAATCGGGGGTAACCACAGCAGTTAGGTACTCATTCTCCCGAATGAAACAGTTCTAGTCCTGTAGAAGCCATTTCTATATTAAATATATATATATATATACATGTATGCATGTATCATCATCACATTATCATCACCACTTAACATCCATTTTTCACACTAGCATGGGTTAGACGAGATGCCATGTTGTGAGACAAGCCAGGTTTGATAACCATGACTTGCTCAAACAGGACTGGTTTTGGGTTGGTTTCTATGGATAGATGCCCTTCCTAACACCAACCATATTTACAGTGTGTGCTAGGTGCCTTTTGTCATGACACCTACATGACCACTCTACAGTGTGGGCTGGGCACTTTTTGTCGTGACACTTACACAACCACTTTACAGTATGGGCTGGGTGCTTTTTGTTGTGTTGCTATCATCACTACTTTACAGTGTAGGCTGGGGACTTGAGTGTGTGGGAAGGATTAGGGAGGTAGACATAGGGGCGTTTGTGAGGGGACAGGGTGTTTAGGCATGGATGGAGTGATAGGATATCGGAGGTGCAAGAAGTGGAGGGACGTGGACAGGGTAGGGTTGTTAGGGCATGGAGTTATATGGAAGGGGGTAGGGGGAAAGTAGAGTGTACAAGGTGTATTCTTCAGCCCGTGCACATGGGAAGGTGTGTCTTCTATATTACTTCATAATGCCAAAGATCTCGATCCTGTGATATCGCTTTTGAGAGGTGCAATTGGGCTTCTACCGAGCCCTCTGAGCATTTAAAGAAGTTAGTATACTGTCTACTCCATTCCTGTATTACTGCATAACATCAGAAATTTCAATCCTGTGTCATTGTCTTTGAGATATGCAATTATGTAAGGTCAGCTTTTATCACCACATCCCAGGACTTCCTACTCCATAGCTTCCATCAACTTTGATTGCTCTGCACCTTTTTATACAGCTGTCATCCTTCATACACATCACATGACCATACCAATGCAATCTCCTATTGCATCTGATCCCTCTTATGCCTAATTTCTCTCTCAGTTCATTTACGCTTTACCATTCATCTATCAGAACATGCTTGCTTCATTTCTTTCCAGTCTTTGCAGGTCCTCTGCACACGGTGCCCAAGTCTCACTACCATGAAACATTGCTGTTCGTATAAATGCATCGTACAATCTGCCTTTCATTTTGAGGGAAAAACCTTTTGTAGCTAACAGCAGTAGTAGCTTCCTGAACTTTCTCCATCCCATTCTTATTCTGCCTACTGTACTTTTGGAACACCCTCCTCCACTGCGGATTTCGTCACCCAGGTAATGGAAGGTGTTGTCTATTTCTATAGAACCATCTGGGCATTTGAAGGAGCTAGTATCCTGTGGGCACTTCCTACTTACTGCACATGTGCATTGGCCACATTTAAAACCTACATTCTTTGATAGCCTGCCTGTGATCCCACTACATCTTTTATGTACTCATAGCTTGCATTTGGGACATACAATGGAATTTCTACCTATTCCTTTCCTGCACACTGAGCAAGGCCCTTTTCCAGAGGAAATCTGGGCCCTATTTTCCTTTCAAGATACTAGAACTTTAGTCTTTGACAAGTTAACTTTAAGACCTTTTGATTCTAGGCCATGCTTCCAGGTTTGGAATTTCTTCTCTAATTCTGACATAGATTCAGCTATAAGGGTGAGATCATCTGCATACAGAAGTTCCCGTCGGCAGCCAGTCTTAAACTCTTCTCTTATAGCCTGTAGGGCAATAATAAACAGGAGAGGGCTAAGGACGGAACACTAGTCATTGTTAATTCTAGCCTTGCTGACTGTTCCTCTATACATGGCTTGTACAGCTCTCACAAGCCACTCGTCTACTCCTAGTTTTCTAAGAGCCCACCAGATAATGGAACGGAGGGACTTTGTCAAAGGCTTTCTCCAAGTCAACAAAAGCTAAATAGAGGGGTTTACTTTTAGCTAGGTACTTCTCCTGCTGTTGCCTCACAAGGAAGAGAGCACCCATGGTACTTTTACCTGGTACAAATCCAAACTACATTTCATCAAGATTAATTAGGTCTCTAATCAACTGTGCGATAACTCTTTTTGTGACCTTCATGACCTGGTTAACCAACTTAATGCCTCTATAGTTTTCTCTGTCTAGAGTATCTCCTTTTCTCTTGTAGCAGTTGATGATGATGCTGCTATGCCAGTCATTGGGTATGACCCCGTTTTATTTTATTGGTTTACAATATGGGTGACTATGGTGTTTCCCCACCATCCCAGATGCTTTCAGCATCTCAGCAACTATCTCAGATGGTGCAGCTGCTTTGCCTATCTTCATATCTTTGATTGCCTTACTCACTATGCTACTACTAACTTGCACAGCTGGTCCTTCTGTTGGCTCAACTTGGAGCAAACTATCTTCATCTCATTCAATCTCCTCATTTAGTAGTCTTTTATAGTGAAACCTTCTTTTCAGCATCAGTGAGGGCAGTTATCATCGCGGACACATTTTTCCCCAACAATATCACAAGTTTCCCTGACACATTACCTCACGCCTTTAGTCCTCATGCTGCAGAACATGCTTAATTTTTCTTTTTTTTCTGCTACTCTTCTTGCAAAGTATACTTGTCACCTAACTTCTCTCCTAGCCTCCTGATAGTGTTCTTTACTTCCTACATCCCTCCATTCTTTCCATGCCTGCCTTTTGGCCTTAATTGTCTCCTCCACCCTACTGTTCCACCAACATGCCACTTTCCTTCTCTCTCCCTAGAGGCCTGCTCCAACCACAGATTTCATGTCGCCTTCAGTAGGTTATCTTTCAGATAAATCGAAGTATGTAGCTGCAATATAGCAGATACCAATCAAATTGTTTGAGGCAGTCACAAATCACTAAATGATATGAAAATTTAATACATTTTCATCCAGAGTGAATACAAAGTTAAGAAAGTGTGACACCAAAAACAAATGACCAAATGCATATGGCCATACTTATACCACAACTACGATAAATACAAACAGGTCAAAAACTAACATGGACCATCTCGAGTAGATAAGAATAGATAGAAATCGATAAAAAATCTTCTATAGGTTTCTGGGACTCTGGGAAGCTGCACCACAATTTGCATAATGGATATGCATGTCATAAATGCATTATCATATCGAATGTGAGCCTCCGTCATCGGCAGGTTTTCTTCCGTTAATATCAAACGTGTTTCTGCTGGGAGACTTTGAGGTATTCTATTATAGTAATAGTATATATATATATATATATGTGTGTGTACCGGGTTGCTGAAAAGTTCCTGGATTAAAGGTGTCGTGAAAAGATAGCGCTGTTACCTTTACAGGGGAGGTAGGACCACTGCAATAAGGTTGTGAATTTGAGAGGGGAATATGTTGAATAAAATCATAATTAACTGATTCTCCAGTAGTTTCTTTTACCCAAAGCCAGGAACTTTTCAGCACCCTGGTATATATATATACACTATATTTAGGTTTAATTGATATATATGAAATATATATTGATTATGCTTCTCAATAAAAAAAGCTCCATGATCATTAGTTTAGACCACAGGTTCTCAACCCATTTAGGCCAGATGCCCCCTTTTGTCCGTCGAAATCATGAAACGCCCCACCCCCTATTTTTCCATTTTTCAATATACTACTGATTTTTATATCAGTAGATTACTAAAAAATTGATTAACAATATTCCAAAGATGTGTGTATTATCTTATTATGTGTTGTATGTGGTCCTAGATATGTGTGGTACCCGCTACTGTTTTTTCTTTTCTTTTTTTTATTTGTAATATTATTTATACAATAGTGAATAAAATAGATCTACATCTCACTCATATAGGACTGTATCTGGCAGGTTTTCTACAGCTGGATGCCCTTCCTAACACCAATCATATTTACAGTGTGGACTGGATGCTCTGTGGTACCAACATAACTTTACAGAGAAAGGGTGGTGTTGGTGGGAGTGGGAGGATGGAGTAGGGGTAGTGGGCTGGGGTGTATATTTGGTTATGAGGTGCCTACTGACTGTAGGTTTAACTTTGTACTTAAGGAAAGGCGGGTGATCATCATCGTCATTTCATTTCATTTTACGTCCACGTAATTCTGGCTTGATTTCTACAGCTGGATGCCCTTCGTAACACCAACCTCATTTACAGTGATTGCTGGGTGCTTTTTTGCCGTGGCACCTCCACGACCAATTTGCAGTGGAATGATAGGGACCCCAGTCCCTATCATCTCATTTCTACAGCTGAGTAAACTGGAGCAATGTGAAATAAAGTGTCTTGCTCAAGGAAACAACACATCACCCGGTCTGAGATAAGTGTCGGCTGAAAAGTTCATAGGCAGACTATGAAGAATTGATGCCAGAGCTGTAAAATCTTGCATGCATTAATTTCAACTTTTCTTTTGATAACTACATTTTTTTTCCAGGGACTCTGTTGAAAAATAAACCTCATTTTGTCATTCCATGAGAGTGTCTTGGTCGGCCTATGAACTTTTCAGCTGACACTCATATATATGTATTTGAGAAGTTTAAGACTGGCTGCCCATGGGAACTTTTATATGCAGATGATCTAACTCTCATAGCTGAATATATGGCTGAACTAGAGAAGAAATTCCAAACATGGAAGCATGGCCTAGAATCAAAAGGCCTCAAAGTTAACTTGTTTAAGACTAAAGTTCTAGTATATAGAAAGGAAAATAGGGCACAGATGCCTTCTGGGAAATGGCCATGCTCAGTGTGTAGGAAAGGAGTAGGTAAAAATTCCATTCTATGTAAACTATGGGTACATAAAAGATGTAGTGGGATCACAGGCAAGCTATCTAAGAACGTACATTTTATATGTGGCCGATGCTCAGGTGCAATAAGTAGCAAGTGCCCACAAGATACTAGCTCCTCCTACTGCCCAGATGGTTCTATAGAAATAGTGGACACTTTCCATTACCTGGGTGACAAAATCAGCAGTGGTGGAGGGTGCTCTGAAAGCACAGTAGCCAGAGTTAGAACGGGATGGAAAAAGTTCAGAGAGCTTATACTGCTGTTGGCCACAAAAGGTTTCTCTCTAAAAATGAAAGGCAGATTGTATGATGCTTGTATACAAACAGCAATGTTACATGGCAGTGAGACATGGGCATTGTGTGCAGAGGACCTGCGCAAACTGGAAAGGAATGAAGCATGCATGCTCCGTTGGATGTGTAATATTAATATACACAAATGGCAAAACATAAATGAACTAAGTGAGAAATTAGGAATAAGAGGGATCAGATGCTGTTTACTTGAGAGAAGATTACGTTGGTATGGTCATGTGATGCGCATGAAAGACGACAGCTGTATAAAAAAGTGCAGGGCGATAAAAATTGATGGAAGTTACGGAGTAGGTAGACCCAGAAAAACCTGGGACGACATGATAAATTCTGACCTTGCACACTTGCATCTCTCCAAGACAATGTCACTGGACCGAGATCTTTGGCGCCACATAGTAATACAGAAGACCTGCCTTCCCTACGTGCAAAGTTAACCTACAGTCAGTAGGCCCAAAGTTATGTTGGTACCACAACATCCAGTCCAAACTAATGAGGTCGTGTAGGTGTCACAACAAAAAAACACAGTCCACGCTGTAATGAAGTCATGTAAGTAACACGGTAAAAAGCTCCCAGTCCATGCTGTAAATGTGGTTGGTGTTAGGAAGGGCATCCAGCCATAGAAAACCTGCCAGATACGAGTGAGACACGGTCACCCGACCAATCTTGCCTCAAGTGGGACAATTCCCGTCTAACCCATGCTAGTGTGAAAGATAGACGTTAAACGATGATGATGATATATCAAATTAAAAAATGGAGTTAAAGACTCACATTAATACCCTATTATTTAATGAGCTCATGGAATAAATTCTTGGCTCTTAATAAATCAGTATATAGAGAGAAGTACACAAAGAGAAATGTGTTTAATCATAGGGGATAAAAAACCACCAGAGTGATGAACATATTGTCTACGAAAGGAAAGGTGCACTCCACAATAGTGGAAGAAGTTCCAGGAAGTGAGATGTGGTAATGAGGAGGGGACTGTTATTGATCTGAAGAGTAAGGTGAATGCTGCATATATAAAAAGTACCATGATTTATGGGAGTGAGACATGGGTGGAAAGAACAGAAATGAGAATGATTTGATGAATAAACGAAATATCACTGACAGGAAGACATAAAATTAATTGCAGAGAATGATAGGAATAGAGCCAGTGTTGAATATTGTGAAGAGAAATGGAATGAGATAGCTAGATCGTGATTTAAGAAAGGAAGAAAGTGACTGGGTGAGAGGAGTGAATGTGGAAAGAATTAGAGGAAGGGAAAGACCAAAAAGGCCATGGCAAAAGATGGTGAAGGAGGAAATGAAAGTCAGTGGGTTGGTGAGGGGTGTGCAGAGGATAGGGCAAAATGGTAAAGCATATCAAGAGACTTGCAAAGCTAACTCTGCTCTAGCAGGGAAAATGTCCTTTAAATGCAAAAGTGTTGTGTATAAACACATGCACGTATGTGTATGTGTGTTTGTAATATATTAGATATTTTCCTCTTATTTAAAGTAAAGGTATTTCAATTCTAAATAGACTAGTAAGCTGTAATGTGCATATCTATTCTCATTCATTGTAAGAATGAGAAATATTGATTTCTTTTCCCTCAACCCAAAATCAATTTTAATAGAGAACAAGAATCATCATCATCATTATTTTTTTTTCTGTCTGTTTTCCTATTCTGGAATGGGTTGACCTCACATCTTGTCACATTACCATTCTTCATTATCCTGTACAACCAAAATCAATGAGGAAGAATATATGCAGTTGCTCAGCCTGTTAGAAATAGCAGCCAAGTCTTACTCAAATCAAAATCTATCATCTTAAAAAAGGACACATGTGGCTGGAATGTCTTTGATCACAAACCTACTGAATCAAGACTAATTCGATGTTAAGCAACATCAACATCTGGTTGTGGATTGGCAGTATCAGTAGAGGGTCAGACGCCATGCTTTCCAGCATAGAGTTACGTTCGTTTACGGACTGAGTTCAAATCCCGCCGAGGTTAACTTTGCCTTTCATCCTTATGGGGTTGATAAAATAAAGTACCAGTAATGCACTGGGTAATTGCTGGCCTTGTGCCATAAGTTGAAACAGTTATTATTGTGTATACCATGACTTTTACAGATGGTAGTCCTTACTATAACCAACCATTTTATAGCATGGACTAAATGCATGGTCATGACTAAACGCACCCAGTCCACACTGTAAAGTGGTCGTGTAGGCATCACAACAAAAAACACCCAATACTCATTGTAAATGAGGTTAGCATTAGGAAGGGCATCCGGCTTTAGAAACCAAGCCAGAATCACTTCTGTATGAGCAAGTTATGGTCACCTGACCTGACAATGCTCACAACAGGACAACTCGTCTAACCCATGCTAGCATGGGAAAATGGACGGTAAACAGTTATGATGATGATGACGATGTTCCACCACCATTAGTGTTAGTTTTTCTGCAACAGAATTAAACCATCCCCTCTACCTAGTATCAGTTTGTATTCAATGACTGTTCCCCTAGATGAGTTACCTTTGATGGGGTTTGGACATTTCAAGTCTCCTTCATGTAATTAGGACAGACCCCTGTTGTATACTGATAGGTTTGTTTGGCGTGCCCAACTTTCTAGGCAATTTGCCTTCACTATGGTTGAGAAACTGTGTTTCTCCGTTATGTAAGGGGTTGTGTTAGTTACCATCAAGATGACAGTGACTAAAGAAATTATCTGTGCTAGAACTAGAGTCCCCTCTACCTTGTATCAGTTGTTATTGTTTAGCTCTATGTCTCCTTGACTGAAAAGACCTATGATTAAAAAAAAGGTATTCCAATCTTGACCCTCCATCATTTTTCCCCAGATATCTAGAACTATATTATCCAATGTGTCCTTTCATTTTAAAGTCAGAATGGTGTAATTTGAATGATATTTGGCTCTTATTTCTAACAGGTCGAGTGACTGCAAGCTCTAGAAGATACTTGCCCCAAGTATCACGCGGCGTGACTGAACCCAGAACGTGATTGTCAAACAAACTCCTTAACTACACGCCTTTAACTACCTGTATTACCACTAATTATCAGAACCCTCAGTTTTGAATTCACCAATATCTAGATTTCCTAGCCAACAAAGCAATGCCGTCTTAATACGTAGGCGCCCTGTGTTAATCAGTGTATGTTGTGACATGCTGTTACTAAATAAATACAATGCTATATTAAGCTTTGAATACTTACTGTTGGAAAATAAATGTATATTTAGTATGTTTTACTAAAGATAATGAACAATATTAATCATAATTTTTATGATAACAAGTAGACATTGGCATTTGTCAGTGATTTAGTATCACGGTTGCCTCTGTAACCATCAACTCATTTGACAGATAACAGCAAAAATAGTGGTTATATTTATGTTAGGACAAGCTCTGCATCTCCATTGCACCCCGAGTGGGAGCCGATGTCTGTGAGGGTTTGAGATGTCGCTGTGGTAGGTCCCGCAACCCCACAGGCCTACATCGTTTGTCCTATCGCTTGAATGCTGATCGCTTTGCCCGCCACACCAAGATAAACCTGATCATTAAACGAGCCCTAGCTCGGGGAAATATTCCCTCAGTTCTAGAGCCAGCTGAATTATCCAGAAGTGATGAGAAGCAACCAGACAGCCTTACCCAATGCCCTTGGATAAGAGGCAGGTGTCTCATCTGGGACACTACAGCCAGTGACTCTTTTGCCTCCTCCCACATCATGGATGTCACGGTAAATGTGAGGGTCACTGCTTCCGTTACTGAACGGAATAAAATCTGAAAATACCAGGAACTATCTAACAATTATTTTTTCCAGCCTGTGGCGTTTGAGGGATTTGGTGTAGTTGGGTCACTAACAGCGAAGTTCTTGTCATCACTGGCAGCTCGCTTTACTGAGGTGTCAGGTGATGTCCATGAGGGTGACTAGTTGTTTCAACACCTTAGCCTCGTCATCACTTGTGGTAATGCTGAGAGTGTATTGGCTTGCCTCAAAGTGTTCTGTTGAGCCTTGTAATGTGTGACCAATTGTTGCACTTGGTGGTGAATTGATGGTTGTTTTTGTTTCCCTTTCTTTTCTTTTTTTTTCTTTCTCTCGCTCTGGTCGTATATTTTGGTGCTTTATATTTGTGAGGTTCCTAGCAATAGTTAATTGTATTTATTATATGTGTTTATATTTCCATTCTGAAAGAATTGGGAACAATTTGTAATGTTATTTATACAACTGTGAATAAAATCTTCATTCTCTTTTTATGTCATTGGTTATTAGAGATTGAATCTGAAATTAATTATGAACACTTGTGTGGTAAGCATGTCATAGTTATTCAGTATTACAAATTTATTGTGCAGTACTAGTAACTAGATATTGATAGATGTGATATGTTAATGGTCAAGCTATTTATACAAGATGTGAAAATTGTACCCCAAAAAATGTTTACTGTTATAGCCTTTACATTTTCATTCCTGTAAGTCGTTTGTCAAAGACAACTTTACTAAACGCTAAGCAGTCTTAAAGATAAAGCTCACATTTAGTTTTCTTTCATTCTATTCGTTGTTCCAAAACCTCAAACAACAAAGTAGCGTGGTAAACGTAATGACTTATGAAATTGTTTGAATTCATGACAAGTGTGACCTCATAAATTTGTCTGACTATTGTCCCCATAAACACGCTGTTTACATATCTAACGAATCCTTACTATATAGGTCATAAAAACAGTAGTTATAGATTTTTGTTTTCAAATTCAGGCAGATGTTAAATGGCCTATTTCGGCTCAAAATACAACACCTATTACATCCCGATTGCTGCATAGTCATTCTTGTTTCGACAATTTACATAGAGATAAAACTTGAAAGGGTAGTTTTAGTAATACATACATATAGCTATTCGAATTTCACCTCCCCATCCCTCTATTGGGTGTAGGCCATTGTCGATTGTACAAACTAAAGTACGCTTTTTATCAAAGCTGCCAGCCTAGTGTCGTCTGCCTCACGTGTTTACCGCTTTATTGACAGCAAACGCAATACTTAACTACCATTTAAATGTTAGGATTAAATAAACTGCTTGATGTTGTGCTTAGTTTATTTTATTTTATTTTATTTGTATGACACATTTATCTACTGGACAAATATGTATAGAAACAGCTACTACAGTTTCATTGTCGTGCTTGAATTTCATTGTTCCGAGTTGGTAGGTGTCCGATATTTAAAGTGATTTGAAAATGAGCCTTAAATGTATCACTTGCAAAATCTATATAAGCTATAGCTTATTCTGCCTCAGTACCGAGTGAGTAAACGTCACTAAAGATGCATAAAAATTCTGAGACACTAGTGTTTGGTGCTCTCACAAGGCTACTGACGTAGCTATCACTCCTTAAAATACGAATAGCGAAACTTGTTTGTTTATTATACTTAAACATATTGTATGCTATGTTAGCATGGGTTAGACAAGTTGTCCCGCTGTGAGACAAGCCAGATCAGACGACCGTATCTTGCTTGTACAGAACTGTTTCTGGCTTGTTTTTCACCGCTGGGTGCTCTTCCTAACGCCAACCACATTTATAGTATGAACTGGGCGCCATTCGTCATGACACCTACACGACCACTTTACAGTGTGGGCTGGGTGCTTTTTGTCGTGACACCTACTCGACCACTTTACAATGTGGACTGGGTGCTTTTTGTTGTGACAACTACAGTGTGGGCTGGGTGCTTTTTTGTTGTGACACCTACGCGACCACTTTACAGTGTGGGCTGGGGTGGGGGGTATATGGGGATTGGTGAGATAGATCTAGGGTGGGGCACTTATCTGCAGAAGGTTGGCGGTGTTAGGACTTGGGAGGTGCAAGGGGGGGGGGGGGGGGGGGGCGTGGATGAAGAGTGGGGTGTTAGGATGTGGGGGGTTTATGGAATTGAAGGTAGTGCAAGATGTATACTTCAACCCATGCACATGGAAGGCAGGTCTTCTGTATTACTGCATAACGCCAGAGATCTTGATTCTGTGTCATCCCCTTCGAGAGGTGCAATTGTGCAAGGTCAGCTTTTATCACCTCATCCTAAGTCTTCCTACACCACAGCTTCCATCAACTTTGAGCCCCCTGCACCTTTTTATATAGCTGTCATCCTCCATATGCGTCACATGTCCATACCACTGCATTCACCTCTCCTGCACATTGCATCTAATCCCTAATATGCCCAGTTTTTCTATCAATTCATTTATGATTTGTCGTTCTTATGTATTACTATTATACATCCATCAAAGCATGCCAGCTTCATTTCTTTCCAATCATTGCAGGTCTTCTGTACATAATGCCCAGGTCTCACTACCATGCAACATTGATCTTCATATACACGCAGTCTGCCCTTCATTTTGAGTGAAAAACCTTTTGTAGTTAGCATCAATAGTAGTTTCCTGAACTTTCTCCATCCTGTTCTCACTTTGGCTACAGTACTTCTGGAACACCCACCTCCACTGCTAATTTGGTTTCCCAGGTAACAGAAATTATCAATTACTTCTGGGCATTTAAAGGAGCTAGTGTCCTGTGGGCTCCTGCTACATACTGCACCTGTTCAATGACCACATATAAAACTCTTTGCTGGCCTACTTGAAATCACACTACGTCTACTTGATTACAATTGACTTTGAACTAAACAATTAAATGTATTAATGATACTGTGAAGATTGTTTTGAGTTAAACTCTAAATTAATGATATTGCAAGTATATAAGGCTTCAAAGGTATTTTAAGTACACTACTAAAAATTGACATATTCTATGTTATGATCATATACTGCCATTAACCTTTTCTCTCAGCTAAGTAAAGAAGATCTTGAAATATATATATTTTGGTCATGACTATTGTGTAAATATTGAAATTTGAACTATCAATATTTCAGTTAATAGGCTGACTTAACCAATTAGTTGCAGCTATAGATACAGAAATTAAGTAAATGTAGTAAAATGGAGAAAAAATTAATTAGCTAGGAAAGAGCACTAAGAAAATTAACTTGAGAAATGGACAAATAGATGGTGATTTGATGAAGTTTGGTGGCTATATGAAGCATTGGTAGATGCCTGCAAAAGAGAGAATACTATAACTATTGGTGAATGATTTATGTAAAAATGTGTCATGAGCTATTGTTGTTGCTTAGCTCAGGTTCAAATTGATTGATCAGGTTTATCATCATCATCATTTTACGCCCGCTTTTCCCTGCTTGCAAGGGTGGGACGGGTCCTATTCAGCACAGCATCTCTCCACTTGCCACGGTCCTTCGTCATCTCCTCCGTGAGTTTCAGTGATCTGAGGTCTGCTCTCACCACCTTCGCCCATGTTTTTCATGGTCTTCCTCTACTGCGTCTTCCTTCCACTGGGATTTATTGGCACTTCTTTACCCAGCGGTCATCCTCCATGCACATCACATGTCCATACCATCTCATTCTTCTCTCCTGCACACCACAACTTATCCCTCTTATACCCAGTTTCTCTCTCAACTCATCTATGCTTGGTCGTTCACGCACATTGACATTGCACATCCAACGGAGCATGCTTGCTTCATTTCTCTCCAGCCATCGCATATCCTCTGCAGTTGCTGCCCATGTCTCACTACCATGCAGCATCGCGCATCTCACACAGGCATCATATAACCAGCCTTTCATTTATGATCAAAGTAATTCCAGTTATGACCATCTAATCTTTTTTTTTAGACATAGTGCTTGTAGAATTACATTATACATTGTGCTTTCCCTTTATAAGACATTGGTGAGTTTAGCTACTACATAGATGTTTCCTCATTGGCTTTATGTCATAGGTTGTTGTTGCTGTTGTTTTTCCTGAGGTCAGCTCGTAATCGTAGTTCTTCTTGATCAGAGCTCTGATCAAGTAGAACTACAATCATGAGCATTCCAGCCATGACCATTCGGTATATTTCTGATGGACGTAGGTGCAACCAAGGCCCCATTATTTAGTGTGTCCTTCTTTTCTAAGAGCATAGAATGTGGTTTGGGAGAGATTTGATAGCTAAATTTAGTAGGCCAAGTGAATGTATAGGGGCTCTTTTGTTTTTATGTCATGGGTTAGTATATTTGTTAGTAGCCAAGAGAGAGGGAGAGAGAGAGAGAGAGAGAGAGAGAGAGAGAGAGAGAGAGAGAGAGATTTAAGAAAATATGAAATGGGGTTAATTTGATTAGTACAAAATGTTAACTCTTCAGCTAAATTGCAAATCAAATAGAAAACATGATTTTTGGTTCAACTAATTTATATCACTGATTACAACACATTTGTTGTCATAGTTCATGATGAAAGTGATGGTGATAAATGAATGTTAACTGTTTAATGAATCTATAAATAGTACAGAAAATATGAAAATAATATAGTTTTAATTGCAGTAGTTAACAAATTTTTAATACACACATACCCCCTAGTAACTGTTAACTACAGTTTGTCTGGAAGCAGTACTTGTAATAAAAATAAAATGTGTCTTGTATAAGGAGACAGTGTTATGCTAATGTTAAATGAATAATTTAAACACGCCATTTTCATGTCTGCTCTTGAACTAGTCAGCTGTTATAGTTTGGATTATCATCCTTATCAAACTATTTTGTTATTATTCATGAGATTACTGTCAGCTCAAAAATAAATATTGTGTGTGTGTGTGCTTCTGTATGTGTGTTTGTGTATATGTGTGTGTGTGTAATCCTGTTGCCAAGATAACACTGAGTATTTCGATTATTATAATTGTTGATACAATCAATTGTAATCACCTTGTCAAAATACAGTAGGTAATTAACTTTAAACCTACTGTTATTGTTATATTTAACTATGTATATCATTATCTACCATACCATCATCTTCTTCAGTATGGTCATTACCATAAGCCACAGCAGCAGCAGCTTCATTGGTGAGGTTTAACTTCTTTGTCACCAGAGTCATCCCCCTCCTCATCATCATTATCTTCTCCACCATAGTCACATAGATATTATCTTCCCTTTCCATTTTTGTTTTCTTCCTCTACTGCTGAAAGTTGCCATGAATTGGATTCACAATTTATTTTTCATATAGCAGTGTGGGTTAGGTAGCTCTCATTACATTTGGCAATCCTTCTGTCTTTAAGCTTTATCATATACATAAATACTCCCTCCAACTTACCACCACCAACACACCAGTTTTTTCTTCTGTTATTGTGATAATTTTTTCCATATTTGCCTTACATTTTGCTTTCGTTGTTGTAGTTTTTATTCTTGTAATAGTGAACTTCTGTAAAAAAGTTCACTTTCTTAAATTCACCCATTCAAATCATCATCCTCACCATCATCACCATTTAACATTCATTTATCCACGCTGGCATAGGTTAGACGAGTTACCTTGTTGTGAGCAATGCTAGGTCAGATGACCATGTCATGCTCATACATAACAGATTTTGAGTTGCTTTCTACTGCTGGATGCCTTTCCTAGTGCCAACCTCATTTACAGTGAGTACTGGGTGCTTTTTGTTGTGAGCCTACATGACCACTTTACAGTGTGGACTGGGTGCTTTTTCCAGTGATACCTACATGGCCACTTTACAGTATGAACTGGGTGCATTTTGCTGTGACACCTACACCACCACTTTACAGTGTAGGTTGGGCGCTTTTTGTCGTGTCACTATCCCGACCACTTTACGGTGTGGGCTGGAGATTTTACTGGATGTATACTTCAACTTGTTCTCATGGAAGATGTATGGGAGTGGGTGGGGTGGTGCAGATTATACATATACTTCTTCAGCCTGTGCCTGCTGGAAGGTGGGTCTTCTGTATTTCTGCGCAACGCCAGAGATCTCGGTCCAGTGTTATCGCCTTTGAGAGGTGCAATTGGGCAAGGTTAGCTTTTATCACCTTGTCCCAAGTCTTCCTGGGTCCCCCCCCCCCTCCACGGCTCCATCAACTTTGAGCACTCGACACCTTTTTATGCAGCTGCTATTCTTCATAATGTATCACATGTCCATACCAACACAACCTCCTCTCCTGCACACAATGTTTTATTGTTTATTTTTTATTATATTTCTTTATAGCCTCTATAAATTTCTCGATCTTTTTACCCTTGTGGAACCCTTGAAATAGTTTTCATGTCTTAGGGAACCCTTGCATAAAAATTATTATATACCATTATTAATATTTTATATTTTTATCATAGTTCATGTGGTAAACATAATATATTTTTTCAGATAACCAAGGATTTTCCAACAATATGCCATATGTGTATAGTAAAATTATGAATATAAAATTAAACAAAAATTACTCAAAAATGTATTAGCTTATTTATCGCTATTTCTCACGGAACACCTGGCAATCTCTTGCAGAATTGTAGGGCTTCAAGGAACACTGGTTGAGAAACACTGCTCTAGTATGAAGTAGATTTAAAATATAATGTCCAGACTAGATGTTCCATTAATAGAAGTCTATGTTATTATTATATCCTCTCAGCTATTTATAGCTAACAGAGGTGTAATAGTAGTTTAGTAATGAAGCAAAATAAAAATTTAGACTGTATGATTGTTTAAGCAACAAAATAGTTGTATGATAAAACATTAAATATAGCCTGTATAAATTGATAAGATAGCATAATAGTTCTGTTAAATAAAAGAAAATCTAGATCATGTACTAGCTCATAAAATATCACATTGAATCTATTAGTAAACAAGCTGAGACTGTAACTTGCCAAGACAACATAGTGTTTCTGTTATAAAACACCAAGTCTAGATTGTATAATTGCTAAGACAACTTATACAAAACAGCATGTCTAGACTGTATAATTGGTAACAGTAATGCAGTTGTTGCATTGTTTAATACTAACTCTAGACAATATAATTGACAAGGCTCAGTGGTTATATTGTATAATTGACAAAATACCACAATGGCCTTATAATACAATAAGTTTAGGTTGTTTAGTTAACAAGAAAACAGTATTTTAATGATATGCCACCAAGACTTTAACTTATAGTACTTATACTACAGAGGTGGGTGTCACATTACTCTGAAATTTAGGAGAAAATCTTGGATGCTATTCAATGTCTCTCAATTATGTTCAATTTCAGGGAATTCCCTACCACAAGGAAACTCTCCAGGGCTATCAACAAGTTGCCAAAAGGCAAGTTCATTGGGAACAATTGTATCCCAGCTGTGGTTTTGAGAATCCCTAAACCAATGTTGCTTGAACACATCCACAAGCTTCTTAATCAATATTGGGAAGAGGATGCTGTTCCACAGAATCTGTAGGATGCCAATATTGCAACACTGTACTAGAACAAAGGTAACAAAAGTGATTGCAATGATTAGAGAGGCATATCTCTTCTTATTATGGTTGGTAAACTCTTCACTCAAATCATAATGCATTATATGTTCATACCAGTGCAATTTTTTTCCTGTACACATCTGATACCACTTATGCTCAGTTTTTCTCTCAGCTCATCCATGCTTTGCACATTAACATTACACATTCAACAGAGCATGCTGTATTTGTTTCTTTCCAGCCTTTGCACATCTTCCACATTCATTGCCCATATCTCACTGCTATGCAATATTGCACTTTTCATGCAGGTATTATACAATCTACCCTCACTCAGAGAGAAAACCACTATTTTGGCAACAGAGAAGATAGCTCGCTAACCTTTTCCCATCCTGTCTTTATTCTAGCTACTATTCTTTCAGACCAATCTCTTTCACTGCTAATTCGGTCACCTAGTTAACAGAAGCTATCAGCTGCTGCTCTAGAGCCTTCCTTGGATTCGAAAAAGTTTATTTCAGTGATGCTCTTACTACAAGCCATATCTCTGCATTTGCTGCATACAAAGTCCAACTTCTGTTAGTCATATACTACACTGAATACAACATATACAATTCTTACCTACTCCTTTTCTACATATCCAGCACAACCATTTCCTTGGTGGTACCAGAGTTTTGTCTTCTTTCCTACTTACTAAAACTTTGGTCTTTGTTAAGTTTACTCTGATCACTTTTCATTTTAGATTTTCCTTCCACATATGGAATTTCTTCTCTAAATCATCCACAAATTTGACTATAAGAACTAAGTCATCAGCATACAGAAGTTCCAATGGATAGCGAATCTTAAACTCCTCTGTAATGACTTGGAGCACTATAATGTCACCTACTTGCACACTAAATTCTTCCCTGAAATGATTCCCAACTCAAATTTACTGACAACAACTCTGTACATGATTTGCACTACTTTTACAAGCCATTCATCTATGCCTAGCTTTCTTAAAACTCACCAAACTAAGGTGTGTGCTATTCTGTCAATGAAGGCTATGTATAATGATTTACTCTTAATTAGAAACTTCTCTTGAGTTGTTTGACAGGGAAGAGGGCATCAGTTGTACTTTCATCATGTGAAAAATCTGAACTGCATCTCATCATCATCATCATCATCATTTTACATCTTCCTTCCAAGCTGGCATGAGTTAGATGGGTTATGGTCTGAAAGTAGACATGAGGGAAAGACCTCAGCTTGCTCATGTTTCATATTTGGCATGGTTCTTATAGCTGGATGCCCTTCCTAAATGTACAGAATGTACTGGATGTGTTTTATCATGAAACCAGCACTAGAAACGTTGCCATATGCACAACCAAACCAAACTGGAGATTCTTCTCCACCCTATATTGTCTGTTTGATCATTAGCTCCACCATTATAGAGTGTACTGGGTGCATTTAATCATGGTACCAATGTCTTGGTGTGTTCACTCAGAACTTTACAGGAAGGGAAGTATTGAGCATGTTTCATTGTAGCAGAGGCTGTCTCATTCATTGCAAGCTAAGAGCTCTCTCAACTCCATATAGTTTCTGATTTCTAACAACATCATATATTATCTGGTTGACTATGTGAGTGACTGCTCAAGCCGTATTTCTTCAGATATTTTCAGCATATCTATGACTATCTCAGATAACCTGGCAGCATTTTCATTCTTAATATCCTTAATGGCCTCTTTAATCAATAACTATTGATCTCAATAGCTTGTCCCTCTGTTGTGTCTACTGGAAGTAGTCGCTCTTTCTACACATTTAAAACTCTTTCATAACATTTTTATGCCTCTTTCTCCTGAGTGTCGAAGAGGCTAAGTGCACCAGAATCATTTCTTATACATGTTGCCTCAACATCTTCTTTTACACTTACACACTACCTTTAATTCTCATGTTGTTTAACATTGGAAAACCTCTAGCTTTCAGCTTCTCCTCATACTGTGTAAACCTACAACCTAGCTACTAGGTATTGTTCTATGTTACTCCCTTTTTTCCAGACTTTCCAGGCCTATCCCTTAGCTTTTATGGCTCTATCAAGAGTACAATTCCACTAAAAGTCACCTTTCATCTAACTAATATATCAGTGGCTTGCAGAAGGATGTCTCAGAGAAATTTCCAGTCATCCTCTATGTCATAGCTATCAATCTCCTTGTATGCATCACATAATGTATCTCTGAATCTATATCTACCAAGGGATTTTTTAATTTCTTTACTTTCTGTCTCCAGATTGTCCTATGTCTCTGAGGCCATCTAAATATCACTCTTATGTCAGTCACTAGTAACCAGTCAATGTTTGATAGCACATTCATCTTCAGGAAGATAGGATACTTTCACGGTATTCACTTCAAGAAAAATGTCGACAGCAGAATCAGCCAGAGTATTTAGTCTTCAATTACCTAATAAAAAACTTTGCCCTGATCAGTAGTGACAACCTGTTTAAGATGCTGCTACTCATTAGTTGCTCACCTAAGATACTAAGCATTATAAAGTCTTTCCATGGTGAAATGATGAGCACTGTGCATTATGATTGAACTATATCCAGGGAATTTGGATATCCAAGGGAGCTGTTAGGAACTTTGTAGAGTACCATTAAGTGTCCATGCTGCCATGATAAATAAATATCTATATATTTATCATGGCATCATGGATGCTTAACAATTTAAGTAACAAATTTAGAGATATTTTACTTGATGCTTTTGACAGTAAGGAAGAACAAAAAGAGACACAATATAAAAGAACAGTGGGAGTTTCTGACAAATAATTTACTGAAGGCAACAAAGACATCTGTGGCTGGAGCAGGGCTCCAAGGAGAAGGAAAGTGACTTGGTGGTGGAATAGGAAGCTAGGAGAGAAGCCAGGCGACAAGTATAAATTGCAAGGAGGAAAGCAGAAACTAAAAAAGTTGTGCAATGTGAGGATCAAAGATGTGGAGTGTTCAGGATTGTGAGGCAATGTGTGAGGGAAAATTGTGATGTTGGGAAGAAGTGAGCCCAAGATGATAATGGAGCATTTGCTCTCTCCAATGCTGAACAGAAAATAGCATGGAAGTGTCATTATGAAAGACTGCTGAATAAGGAGAATGCATAGGAAGAAGACAGTCTGTCTCAAGTAACAGAGCGATTAATTGTACAGGTCAGCAGCAGCATTCTAAGTAGGGCAATTAAGGATATGAAGATATAGTTGCCGAGATGCTGAAAGTATCAGAGATGTTTGGTCACACCTTAACCAGCCATATTGTAAATTAAGTAATACAGAATGGTGTCATACCCAATGACTCGTGTAGCATCATCATAGTCAACTGCTACAAGGGCAAAAGAAACTATAGCGGAAACTATAAAGGCATCAAGTTGATGGACCAGGTCATGAAAGCTGCAGAAATTAGAAACCTAGTTAACCTAGATGAAATGCAGTATGGATTTATGCCAAGTAAAAGTGCCACTAATGCCCTCTTCCTTGTGAGGCAACTGCAGGAGAAGTACCTAGCTAAAATATGCCCCTCTACTTGGCATTTGTTGTCCTGGAGAAAGATTTTGACAAGAGTCCTCCATTCCATAATCTGGCGGGTTCTTAGAAAACTAGGGGTAGATGAATGGCTTGTGAAGGCAATACAAGCCATGTAGAGAAGTAGTCAGCAAAATTAGAATTAACAATGATTATAGTGAGGAATTTAGCATGCACGTAGGAGTCCACCAGGGCTCTGTTCTTAGCCCTCTCCTGTTTGATATCGTCCTGCAAGCTCTAATGGAAGAGTTTAAGACTGGCTGCTCATGGGAACTCCTCTAAGCCGATGATTTAACCCTCATAACTAAATCTATGGCAGAATTAGAGAAGAAATTCTAAACCTGGAAGCACAGCTTAGAAGCAAAAGGTCTTAAAGTCAACTTGGCAAATACTTCAAGGAAATGGCCTTACTCAGTGTGCAGGAAAGGAGTATGTAGAAATTCCATTTTATATTCCAAATATAAATTCCATCCTATGTCCCAATTACAAACTATCGATACACATGAGATGTAGTGGGATCTCAGGCAGGCTAGCAAAGAACATAGGTTTATATGTGGTCAATGCACAGCAGCAATAAGCAGCAAGAGCTCACGGGAAATAAGCTCCTTTAAATGCTCAGAAGGCTCTGTAAAAGTAGTTGATAGCTTCTGTTATTTGGGTGACTAAATTAGCAGTGGAGATGGGTATTCTGAAAGTACAGCAGCCAGAGTGAGAATGGGATGGAAAAAGTTCAGGGAGCTACTACCACTGCTAGCTACAAAAGATTTTTTTATTCAAAATGAAAGGCAGATTCTATAATGCCTGTGTACGAACAGCAATGTTACAGGGTAGTCAAACCTGGGCACTATGTGCAAAGGACATATGAAGATTGGATGTGTAATAGTAGTGTGCTTGAATGGCAAAGCATCAATGAACCGAGAGAGAAACTAGGCATAAGAAAGGTTAGATGCAGTGTGCAAGAGAAGAGATTGCAGTGACATGAACATGTGATGTGTATGGAGGGTGACAGCTGTGTAAGAAGCAGGGCAATCAAAGTGGACAGAAACTATGAAAGAGGAGGACCTAAGTAAGTTTGGGATGAAGTTACAAAAGCTGACTTTGCCCAATTAAATCTAACAAAGATTGAGATTTCTGGCCTTATTGTACTGCAAAAGATCCGCCTTCCCATGTGCACAGGATGAAACAAACACGTAGAGGACACTTGTCTGCACCAATCTCTTCTTTACCTTCCCCACTCTTAATGCTCCCACCTCACCAGCTAAATACTACATCTATGTCATCCATGTCGAACTTGCTTACTTGTCCCCCACCAAAACCCTCACCCCTGATACACCTTTCCTGCCCAACCCACACATACAAGTGTGGAAGTTGGACATGCTCTACATTTGATCTCCCACAATGCCATTGCCACAACAAAAAACACTAAGTCCACCCTGTATGCTGATCTGGTGCCACAACAACAAAAGCTTCCAGTCCATAATGTAAGGTGGTCATGTTAGTGACACGAGAAAAAGTACCTAGTTCACCCTGTTAGATGGTCGTTTTGGTGCTACAATAAAAAGTACCCAGTCCTACACTGACATGGTTGGCATTAGGAAGGGTATCCAGCCATAGAAACCAAGCCAAAATACAGATCTGCATGAGCAAGATGTGGTCACCTAAGCTGGCTTGTTTCATAACATGGAAAAATAGATGTTAAATGATGATGATGACGATATATATATATATATATATATATATATATATATATATATATGTCTGAACAGATATATGTCTGAACAGCAGATTGATAATGGAGTCATCTCCATAACTTCTATGGGTGACCCTGAGGCAATCCTCTGTGAAATGCATGTAACAGATTGATACATAATAAAAAACTAAATACATGTAAACGAAACTTCATTGTTTTTATTAATATATATACCATATATACTCAAGAATAAGCCACTACCACCTCTATTTTATGTCCGTGAAATGGGCAAAAATCCAAATCCCGTTTATAAGCCAAGGCAGTTAATTAACATATTTACGTTTAGATGACTTGGTTTTGAAATTCTCATGAATATAAAATATATTTATGGAGTTTTGATATTTAAAATGTTTTCAGTGTTATTTTGAATAGAGTTTTTGTTTTGATTTTTCTACCCTCATTTCAATAAGTTTCTCGAATTTTTGTTTTCTTCCGACCACTCACATCCTGGGAATAGTTGAAAGCAAGAGATCATATAAGAGAACATTGTAGAGGGATTCATACAGAAGAAGAGGGAGGGAGGAACAACAAGTGTGAGAGACTGAGAGAAATGTGGGGGGGGGGGGGGGGGGTTAGCGAGAACAATAAAATAAAAGTCAGAAGATTTCAATCTTACGTAAGATTGAAAGAAAATGTATTATGAAGTCAGAGAAAAATAGTTGGCATGTGAGTGTATGCATGTTTGTGCATGTGTATGTGTACATGTATATGCATGTATGTGTATGCATGTATGTGTATGAGATATTTATGTATTAAAAAGTTCAAATGATAAAAAGTTTTGGGAAATATTTTCAAGGGAATGCATAGATAAAACTAATGACAATGTAGTAAATGTAGAAAGTGTTTCATTGTAAAATAATCACTTCAGATATTTTAGCAACTTATTTACATATAGTTTGAAGTTGGTGAAATTGGTAAAATATTGACCTTGAATGTAAGTGGACATCCCATTTTACCATCGATTTTTTGTCACATATTTCTCAGCTTATATATGAGTATATACAGTATATATTGTTATTTAGAAATGCAAACACATTGATCAACCACATAATATTGCTATTGCAGTTAGTCAATTACTTTACCATGCTGTTCATGATTAGTTGAACACGAAATTTCTAAAGAAATTATAGATATGTTTTTAGTTTTTACAGATTAATGTACAACTTTAGCGACAGAAGCAATGTGTTTTGAGATGTATATAATATGCTAAGACATGTATAAATTAAGTTGACCCCAGATCTGTTGCTTGAAACTGCAAGATATTTGATAGTGTCCAAACTAATATTTTAACCCCACCCTCTTAACTATTAATCCTCTACAAATTTCAGGTGAGACCTACAATGGTTTATTGCTCCCATATCTGAAACAGTGTTGCTACTATATATAGAGATATCTTAGACTGCATTAAAAAAAGACCATCAAATGATTAGTATAGAGTTGCTCACCAACACATTCTAGCCTCTGCCTAATGTACTTGTTTTCTTTCCTACTGCTACTGCTGTGATCTCTGAACGTCAGCACTGGCTGATCTTGTACCATCATCACTCAGGTACTCTCGGGAGAATTTTTGTTGTTGAAGTTATCATGTATTTTCTATTAGGTTTATAAGTTGTGTGATGTTTGACTGTAGTCACCAGAATTTACGTTGTGATTAGGAGAGGGGGACGTGGATTAGTATCGTAAAAGATTAGTCTTTCTAGATGTTTTGAGTGATTGCATAGGAGTTTATGATGTCACTTCATTTGAAATTTTTGTTGGGTTTTAGAATTGTTACAATTTAGCTCAGCTTCCAGATTCTGAAAATTTGACAGCGTTGGTATGAGTAATAGATGTTAATGACTATAGTGATTTCTTCAGGTCATAGGTGTTTTATAATTTAAGGTGTTATGTATGTTTGTGATTTTGATTGGCCCTGACACTTTTTAGCTTTTAGATTTCCCTATTAGTTTCTAGGTGTCTATTGGAAGGAAAAAGTCAAAACCAGGGTCTATGTGGAAGATGTGTATTTTTTTGTTTTTGTCTTCGTTGTGTAATCTTTGAGGATTGATTTTTAAGAAATATCTAATAAGGATGTTTGTTAGGTATTGCAGTGTAAATATATTATTTAATGTGGGCACATGTATGGCTGAGTAGACACTGGGTTTGATCCCATTGTGTGGCATCTTGGGCAAGTGTCTTTACCATAGTCTTTATTTGACCTAAGTCATAAGTGAAATTGGGTAGATGGAAAGTGTGTGGAAGCCTGTCAGATGGATTATACCTGTAATTCAAAGGTCCAGCCATATCGCATATTGTCCCACAGATTTGGCTTGTGAATTACATTAAAGGTACATGTGTCAATGGAGGATGTTCAGTTAATTGAACAACTGAATGTTCATCATTGAAACCGATGGAGGCATCATTTGATATTCTTATTGTGACCAATGATGTTGAGAATTAATCTATGTTTTACTAAAGCTTTGTGGTTTATGCTGGATAAAATATTTGCCAGTTTTCTGTGGTTTATTTTTTGTTTTATTATTTCATTGTTTATTTGTTTGATATTGAGTTTTATTTAGACTGTGTTGTTTGGGTGTTTCAGGTTGTCTGTTTTTTTTTATGAGGTTGGCTATTCCTGGTGTGTAATTGGGATTGCAATTTTATGTTGCTTTTATGCGTGTATGTGTGGGTCTATCTATAATTAGCGATTGTGGTGTTGTTGAATTTTTAATACTTTGATACTGTTTCTGGGGAAATTTTCCCCAAGTATTAGTGTGAAGTCTGTAAAAATGTTTTTGCTTCTTTCGTCGATGTATGAGGGTATTGTAGAAGTCCAAGGAAAGTCAGTAGGGTGGGGTGCGGAATTGGCTGCCAAGTGATATAGTTGCTAGGTATGTTGAACAGAATGGAATATCTGGAGCGGGAGGTGGGGTTGTAGTTGTGTGAATGAGTGCATGCTCATTCTCAGTAAACATAATAATAATTGATCTAGTTTCCTTTTAATAAACAACCAAACACGTATCACTAAAACAGTTTTTCATTCGAAGCAGCAAACCAATATGGTCTGATTTGTTCTAGTAGTACTATTATGGTAAAGGATCTAGGTCAAATCTAATTGCATATACAACTAAGTGCTCGTATCTTCTCGCGAAACACAATATTTATTGGTTTCAGTCATTAAAATGGATGGATATAAATACTATACGCATTATGTAACAAAGTATATATATATATATATATACTACTATTATGCCATTCAAAGTTTTCAATCCCGCATTGTTTTATTTCTTAGTTTAAGGCCACATTAAAACATGTTTATTAAATAAACAACAGGACTGACCTTGGGTTAAACAGCAAATAAATATATACTTACTCGATAAACAAAAAACAAATATAATAAACAATTTTTTTTTCAAACTATCATAAATATATATCTTTAAGCCAACGAAGCACCTTTTAAGCAAATATTCGACCGCGGTAAATAGCAGCCAAATTCTATCATCTTATACCTACCCTACTGTCATAAAAGGGAAGGACACATTGGATAATGTAGTCCCAGATATACAAAACCATGGGAAGATGACAGCTTGACTACCTTTGATCATAGTGTAGATTTACAAAAGACATGATAGAATCAACTGGAATATCTTTGACCTGGGGCTAAATATCACCGTCGCATTTGTTTTTGTTTTAATATACTTTTTCTTCATTTCCTTTTCTATCGAATTATTTTGTTCGTGTCTTCCTTTCTTTAATTACAAGACAAGAAAATAATACATTAAGCAGTATGACTCATAGGAAATAAAAAAACCAAGGCACGTTGAAATGCAGGTTGGTTGAGTTTACCAACTGACTTTTTTTCTTTTTACATTAAATACACCTTATGATTCATACGTCTCTTGTCTATTGATAGTTTTAGCAGTCGCTATTTCCCATTATTTTATTATTTCTGCCTGTAGAATCGCATTTTTTCCGCATTGTAGTCGGTCAGGTATAAAAGAAAATTAACAATTTATTTAGATTGAGACAAACTGGCTTATATTTCATCAATCACGAAAGGAAAACGAATTCTAAATGCTAATAAAGAACATCTCGTCTGGGCTAACTAAGCAATGAAACATCTTTTAATATATACTTATATAAAAATAGACAATTAAATTAGTCACTCCCTCCTGTCACACTATTATTTTAAGAATAGTCGTAGGCCACCACTAGGTTCTCACAGACTCTGTTAAATATACAAAATATAATTACATTTACAAAACAATAAAATTATATTAATTACTTGAAAATTATTTAATTACTTGACTAAAAAAAATGCAGAGAATGTTATCATAACGAAATAGATAAATCTAAGGATTTAACTCATTATTTCTTTAGATTTACGAGCTTGAGAATATTTAAGATTTGATGTCGAAAATTATGGACTATCATTTAACCATTACAAACCCTAATATAGTTGTAGAAATATAACATTTTTTCCGTGTCATACATTAAATTTTTCTTAAATAAAAATGTTTGCAAGTTTGAATATTTAATTAGTCATATAGTTAGATGTACGTGGGGAGAAATAATGTAAAATTGAAAATAAAGTCATATCGTTTTCTGTGTAAATCTGAAGAGTCGTGCCTATATCATAAATTGGAACGGTCTCATACATTTGTAATTTATACCTACAGCCATATTGAATTGTGTCTGTGCAGGAAATATTGAAAAAATATATAATTTTTATTATCTTAGTAAGATTATAATTTATATCAGTAGTAACCGCATTGATACATAAAGTAATGTTATTTTTCACTAATTTACCTACTTTAACTTGAGTGGTGATATACTAACAGCAGCGTTCTTTGTATGTTAGTGAATGTAAACATGCAAAACACACTTAACATAATATGATTTCCGATTCACATATGAATAAATACTCAACACGTTTAACAATTCCCACCTACACAAGGTTGCTGGAACTGTTAGAAATAGCAGTCGAACATCCTTCACACCATCTTTTAACTTTTTGAAATAAGGAAGCACACATTGAATAACCTATCCCTAGATACTCCTAAAATACAGGAGAAGTATGAATGGAACTTATTTGATCAGGGCTACACAAGTATAATCATTGCTTGTTCACAATCATATATGTACATACACTGAGTACACTAAATGCATACACATACCCGATTCAAATATACATAAGCATACACCTCATACATCAAATAGGCACACGGATTCAAATGTTTACACAGTTGAATAAAGTAAATGAGGAACGATCTTTTTCCACAAAGAGTTTAAAATTAAATGTCATATTCGGATAAGCCAATATGATATATAATAAATTATCAACTACATTTAAATCAAGAATACGTGTGATAAATGTCGCGAAATATTGATCACTTAAAAATATACTTTATTTGAAACTAAAGAATATTCAACTGGTGGAAAAAAGTTTGAAAAGTGCTTTGGCATGACATTCTATGACAGTCATTCAAATAGTATTTTCAGCTAATAAAAATATATATACTTTGTTACTTTCTCCCGTACTATTCAACGAGTATATGAATCAACATGATCGTTCACACACACACACACAAACAATTCAACCTGAATATTTTTAGTATGTAATGATAGCTAAATAGATTTCGTTTTTACTACTTAAAAGGCTTTAAAATTGACTGGGAGAATGAGATGACACTTTTTTCACAAATGTTATATTGAAATGAATTCCGATTAGGAATAGAAACCGCATTTATAACCATTTACATCAAATATAATCTTGCGTTTCAAACTTTCCACACTAAACATCAGTTTAACAATTTCCTTTACATTATCTCCCGGGGAAATAGTTAAATAACATTCCGAAAAATTGAAGCCGAGAGCTATTTTAATCTGTGATACAATCACGCTTTTTATCAATTTCAGCAGCGTATTGTAGAAGTAAGCATCTGAAGCTCATATTTCAATTTCTGATAGACACCATTTCACTTCACTTACATCAACAGCTGTGTTCTCATGACCAGTTGGGATTTCATTCTTTTTTTACCTATAAATTTATGGCCCTGTGTCGGAAATTATATTTTAATATTCTCAAATTTTAACCTCGGCTTAGAATCGTCTTAAAATGTCAGTTTAAAAGGTATAATGTACCAAGGGTTGTTAGTTATTCTGCTACTTTCTTTTGTACAATAAAAGTTATATCATTATCCGATTAAATGCCTTCAAACAATTCTAAGTTGTTAAATTTCTGCACTGCTTCTGTTTTAATATTTGCACTTTAGTCGATCAACTAAGAGATCGTGTTAAACCGTTTTCTTCTTCATACACATACAAACCTTATTAAATTTATAACATTATATATAAAAGATCTAAACAACAATAACTGTAGACACATTTTCCTCTTATTTTTATAAACAAATTTCATTCCTGTATCTCATATATTCTATAATCTTATTGCGTCATTACTTTTTCTTTACAGGCATTCTATTTTTATTAATGAGGCAACTTCCAAATCATAGTACACAATGGTGGACGGTCGAACACGAACACACACACACCAAATCATACATATATATGTATAAACATATATTTCTTGATTTTTGGTATTAAATTAACATCCCAAATTATCTAGATTTTAATCATTTGTAATGAAATTTATCAACATTCGTCATATCACTGATTAATAAAAAGAAATAGATTCATTAAAGCATTTCAAATCTGACATGTAAAAAGAATATACAGCTACGTACTACTACAATAAATGAACATGTTTGTGTGTGTGAATACACGCATAAACATTTAATTTGCTAAAATGACATGTTCCAACAGATGTCGAAATTTGAATTCTATACTAATTCATGCAAATAGGTGTTTACACACGTATGTATTGAGCACACACACACACATATACATACACGTTTAATAATGAGTACTCAATACAACAATATACAACTGTGAATAAAATACACTATTAACAATAGAGATTAAGGTAGTTATTATTGTCTCGTTACTGGAGTTTTTCTTGTGTACTCACTTGATCGTCAGACTGACGATCAAGTGGATATACAGAAAAACCACCCGCGTTAAAAGACTAGTTTTACCTTTATATATATATATACACATGTGTGAACATGTTTATTTGCACGAATATTATCTTAATGAATAGTATAACACTTCATCCTAGCAAATTCTTTAACTAAAAATCGATTCGCTAAGTTGATATTTTCTTTTATAACACACTAATGGCGGAGTAACCCTATTTAATTTTTATTAACAATCTATTTTATTACCAATCATTTACTTTTTTCGAATCCATTTGATTAATTGAATTAAAGTTATAATTAACGAAATGTTAAATGTAACATAAGTCCAACTAAAAGGTGTTTAAATGTATCCAAGTCAATATTCATGAGATTGGTGTTTATGAAAAAGAAAACCCACGTTTTATTCAATATTACAAATAAAACAATACTTCTTCATTCAAAAGATCAAGTTAAATAAGCCATTTATTGAAGTTTTCCTTTTATACCCCCCCCCCCCATCCATATATAAGTATTACTAGAGAAATATTCATTTTATGAAAGTTCTCGATGGCGTGATTTTGGTAGCTCATGTGGCAGCGTTAATGAATAATTGATAAGGAAAGGAAGGAACAAACAATTATTCGATACAAAAGAAAAGAGAAATTAACCGTCAATATATAGCTTGTGGTCTACCGAGCGATCTGGGATTATTTATTTATATTGCAGAATGATTTTAAAATTGTATTATAGAATTTATTAATGATCACATTCTTTAATACAATAAAAAACAATATTATGTTACATGAATAATATTAATTGTTTCTACGTTTGGCACAAGGCCAGCAATTATCTCAGTGCATTACTGGTACTTTATTTTATCGACCCTGTAAGGATGAAAGGCAAAATTAACCTCGGCGGGATTTGAACTCAGAATGGCAAGGGCCGTAACTCCATTACATGATTAATATTAATGACACTTCATATTACATAATTTATTATTTGCATTTAATTTCTTTGATATACACTTCATATATCATTTAGAATGCCAGAAATATATCATGCACCTTTTCTCAACACATTCCAGTAAAATATGATCGGGATGTGATCGAAACATCTCATTATCTTCGGAGAAAGGTGTCTGGTTGCTATTTAGCATTTCCTCCTGTGCCAAATGCACAATGGGAAACGATGGTCTCACCCCTCGGCACATGTACCAGTAATTAACAGTAGTGAAAGAGTCATTGCTGCACTTATGGGTATTCTCATTACAAAAAAAAAAAGAATACCAGTTCTAAAATTTCGCACAAATTCAGATTGCAGTATAATTTGTTGTTAATATTCATATAATGGAAGAATTCATTTCCCTTCCGAACAGAACATGAAGTTTGGCACTCTTTACGAGGACAGCGAAGTACAGGCTTGCATTTCCCACCTTTATCAGACCCGTCAACTCTCCCCGTCCGACGGGGAAATCTCCCACCCACTTTTGGGTGGATGAGAGATGGATTTCTTGTGAAAATGGGTATAGCTTTCATTTGGCCGTATCGGTAGAGGGTTGGCTGCCATGCTTTCTAGCATAGTTACGTCCCTTTACGGTCTGAGTTCAAATCCCGCCGAGGTTAACTTTGCCTTTCATCCTTACGGGGGTCGATAAAATAAAGTACCAGTAATGTACTGGATTATTGCTGGCCTTGTGCCAAAAGTAGAAACAATTATGTAAAATCTCCCCTCTAGGGCGGTGAATTGGCAGTATCAGTAGAGGGTTGTACGCACTGCTTTCTAGCATAGTTACGTCCCTTTACAGTTTGAGTTCAAATCCCGCCGAGGTTAACTTTGCCTTTCATCCTTACGGGGTCGATAAAATAAAGTACCAGTAATGTACTGGGTATTTGCTGGCCTTGTGCCTAAAGTAGAAACAATTATGTAAAATCTCCCCATTTAGCCTCATTTCTCAACGTTTTGGGTCACTTTTTTTCATGGTACTGCCCGTTTGGGTTTTTAGAGGTTGGCAGGTCTGATAATAGTACCGCACTGATGACGATGTTCTGCATCCAGAAGGTTGTTTTCTCGTAAAAATGTAACCACAGTTTCTTCTGTCACTATCATACTTGAGCAGAAATCTTTCAATAACATTGTAGAGGGTAAATGTACTAAGATCACAAACAACTTCCGGTCATTATCATTATTGTTTGCTGGAGAAAAATGATACTTCCGGTCATTTCCTTATTTTTTTTGTACTGTACCCACATCATCCATACACACAAGGAAAGCTGTCACAGCGTTTCACAACATGACTATTGAAGTAGCCAGCTGTGATAGTGAGGTTACCGTCATTTGTCATCAAGGTAGTTTGCAGGAGGACCTCATTAAAATAGCCTTTCTGTTACTCTGCAAGCCCAGCTTATAGAGCATTTGCAAGGATTATTGCCCAAGGCTAACTTAAGCTCAATTATCCCATTACGCATACACAAAAACAAATACAACAACATTGTTATCACCAAACTACTCACAAGAATGTAGGTCTAGTGGTTATATATATATAACCACTATATTCTAGTTGATCTGAAGGTTGTATCAGTGGTCACTTAGAAGGGGAAGATACTCAACATGCTGCAGGTGATTGTTTCCATCAAATATGAGATCTGTGAAATGTCAGTGATGATTCTGATCATTTGAAATAATTGCGTTTTCGACTGCAACTCTTAATCCTGTTAAACTCCTACATGTCTTTTGTTTGGCCTTGCAAACAAAGCTGCATATGTGTGCACCAGTATGCAGAAGTGTATTCTGATGTATAGCAAGCACTGCCTCTTTTTAATATACCAATAGGCCCACATGAACTGTATGTTACACTAAATATAGCCAACATTTTGTCTAATCTTATGAATTCATTACATATTAATCAAGCCAGGCTTGGAAAGACATATCACTACAAATACTGCAGACCAAGTTTCCTCAATCCACCTCACAAATTGCAGCTCACTTAATTGACAAGATCCATGTGCAGCTTATAACACTTTTGCATCAGTGTTGCTGTGAAAATAATATCCATTAGTTCTTTAGCAGAATGAACATTACATTGAAATTCCAGAAGGACATCAAGTACAATAGAATTATTCAGCTGAGTAAGAATACTTGCTAGAGCTTTACCAACAGCTGACTAGAGCAATGCCTCTGTGGTTGATACATTTTATTCTAATACACCTTTTTAAAGAAGCATGATAGCAATCCATGGAAACAGTACTGTCTCTCTCTTCAGACTAACAAACTTGAGGAGATTCTGTGTGATATGATTGCCACTTAAGTGTAAGACCTCAGCACAAATTCCACTTTACTAGGAGCCTTACAAAGATTCAGTTTACTTATTGCTCTTGTTATTTCATCTACTGAGGATGCAATATGCCAGGAGGTTGCAACTAGCCTTTATTTAATGGAGTCAATTACTATATCATCTACAACATACTTATGGTTTAGCAGCTCAGAAAAATTTCAATCTAGTGAATTGTGATCTTTATTGATTTAGTGAACAAAGTAGAGTTTATAACTGGCTGTAACATATCCCAGTATTTTGCAGCACATTGGAAAATCTTGTGAACAATTCCCTCCCCAACTAGACATGCTTAGATACCTAACCAGCTACCAATTCTCATCATTGGAAGAAAACTTTATGCCTAAAATTAGTTGTAAGTTGGTGACAACATGCTTCCAACCCATCAGATCTGCATGTGTTGCCACCTAATTGTCAGGTAGAGTTAAGACAATAATTCCAGTGCAAAATTTTTAGGCCTAACAAAATTTGCATAACACTTTATATAAGCCTCTCCACCCTATTGGCATGATACAAAGACAAGATGTTTGGTGTTAAAAACAGGCGCAAGCTCAGGAGTGTAGGTGTGTCATGATATGTAGAGCATGTTAGATATCCCTAATATATATATATAGTGAATATCCAACCGATAAGATATGATTTTCATGGGTATGTCTCTATTTATAAAACAAACTTTGTATTTTATCTGATGAAAGCATCCCAATGTCTTGGTACCCTTGAAATATATATAATAAAATAAATATGCTTTTATAAATATAGTTTCCATTTATTTAATATCATTGAATTGTATATATGTATATATATATATATATATATATATATATATATATATATAAAATAAAATAAGTCAAATGTTTAAAATTTGGCTTCGTTTATTACTGCTATATATATTTCGGTGACAGCCATCTTTGGCTGTCACCTCTTCAGGCAGTCCGAATTAGTGTGGTAGAGACGAGTACACATGTTGTTGAGGTGTTTAACTTTGTCAATACTCTGATATGCCCAGTTTCTAGTTGGGTTAGTGAAACAACAACCCAACCAGGAACTGGGAATATCAGAGTATTGACAAAGTTAAACACCTCAACAACATGTGTACTCGTCTCTACCACACTAATTCGGACTGCCTGAAGAGGTGACAGCCAAAGATGGCTGTCACCGAAATATATATAGCAGTAATAAACGAAGCCAAATTTTAAACATTTGACTTATTTATTTTATTTTATTTTACATTACTCCGGAGTAACCAAACCAACCTGCGCACTTCGTCGAGTGCTCCAATCTGCATATCGAGGTGTTGGTATACAACCAACATATACTCAAAATTTATATATATATATATATATATATATATATATTTATATATTAAGAGAGTAAAACAAAGAATCCTTTAATACATCAAAAGTTTTTATTAGCCGACAATGTTTCGTCCTATTAAGGACTCATCAGGGCAATCAAAACAACAAGAGGTAATATCGGCAGATACAAGCCAGAAACTCTGAAGAATATGGAGTGTACATACACTAATGTCTTACAAAGATATACGATAATAAAAATGAAAATAAAGATAAAAATAATAAAAATATATAATAAGAATAACTAAGGATGTAGATAACATTAAGAACCATATTACAAATATAGTCCAAAGCAACCAACCTAAATCTAAACAAATTTGGTTATATAGAGCAGGAATTATATATAACACAATATAATACATTATAATAATAATATACTTTTACCAACATTAAAATTCCAAATTAAAAATCAAAAGGTACAATATATACATGTATTATATTATATTGAATTATATAATTTTGTTGTTTATTATTTGTTATATGTGTTTCTTGTAATTATATCATATTATTGCCTCATGTATATTGGGTAGATGTATTAGTATTATTTTCACTATTACCATGCTTATTTTTAATATTCAAACTTCTAATAGGGCTTAATTTCTGTGTAGTCGAACATAGATATGTGTGTTGTTATATGTGTGTGTGTGTGTGTGCGCACATATATACATGTATATATTGTACCTTTTGATTTTTAATTTGGAATTTTAATGTTGGTAAAAGTATATTATTATTATATTTACAACTGATTAAAAAGTTTTACGGAACAAGGGAGGTAATTTCAGTTGTCTTAAAATTTCTGAGAAGAGTTTTAATAAGTATTTCTGTTTGTAGCTTTAGGTCAGTATTGATCTTGTAGAACTAAAAAATACATTTTGACTCTTTAGCGGTTCGACATAGAGATTGATAAAATATATACTGAGATAGATATAATCGACCAATGACTGAATATCATACATATATACTGGAAAGCGTCTATTTGGTCGCTCGTCTTTCAAGAAAAACAGTCAAATTTACTTCAAACTACCATGTTAAAAATGATGGACTAATATGTCTTTAAAAATACGGATTGTATAGAACACCTAGATTGTCTTTAATTTATAGGTCAGCTCGATCAAGGCCGACCCAAACTTAAAATTTCAAGGCAACCTGAATTGCCTCCCTTTATAACTAAGTTATTTAATAATTGTTTCTACTTTTGGTACAAGGCCAGCAAATAAACAGTACATTACTGGTACTTTATTTGTCGACTCCGTAAGGATGAAAGGCAAAGTTAACCTCGACGGGATTTGAACTCAGACTGTAAAGGGATGTAACTATGCTAGAAAGCATGGCGTCCAACCGCCTACCGATACTGGCAATTCACCGATAACCAAGTATTTTTTAATAATTTCGTTTTACTAGGCTCATTTTGATTTTTCAAGTGTCCAATTTATTGAAACAATATATTACCGATACTGAATCCTATTGATATTTTAAAAAAATAGGAGGCAGAGTAAGAGAGAGTCTCCACGAGGAGGTACACAGGCCTAATGCAGTGAATGTCTAAATTCAAACCACTGTGCGTTAGTGATTGGAGAGAATAATAATACAACATTGCAAAAATGAAAATTAAAGTTTCTGCATACAGCTGATATTTATTACAACAAAATAAACTTAATTACATTATGACTGTTGTATTATGGTAAATTTAAAGAACAACACGACAAAAGAATTTGTCGACAAGAGATATTTTTGGTGGAAAAATTGTCCGTTAAGTTTTCCTGCCGAATTTCGACAATTCGATTTCGAATGTTTAATGACACACTCTTACCCAATCTTCAGTGTTGTTGGTTGGCAGTTTTGCCTTCTTTTTGACAACTGAAGCAAAACAGAAATTGCTTTCTTTGTTAAATGCAGGTATGCATTCAGTTTTATTGAGTTTCACAAAGATAGCTTGTGATATATACGTCTATTGGCACACTTTCACTGTCCGCCCCGTCGTCGCATGCAAATCGTGTTTCTTTTTACAACAAATATATATGCATTTTGATTGAAGTTAAGTGTGGCAAAATTAAATCGGCTGCTTCAAAATATAAACGGAATTACACAGCAATTGTAGTGTAAGGGAGGTAACTTTTACTCTGAATCATTTTAATCAAGAGTTAAAAACTATATTTTACAGAAAAAATATTTATTGCTTTCACACCTCTTCACTTTTCCGCCTATGTAGAAGTTTTCTTTTAGTTCAGAATATAAAAAAAATTTTGCAGCACCTTTCTTCAGACGTGATTGAACCCCAGGATCATTGGTTGCGAACCATTGATTTAGAGCGTTAATGATTAAAGCTTTCTAAACAAATAGATAGCTAATATTTGGGGATATAATCAACAATGTGTGGAAACATGAATCGTGTCAAATGTATGATCGGTACTTTTGTGCCATGTATAGGATCAGCAACTTTTCATAGCTGGGATATTTTCTAGAAAAAATACTAGCGACTTCAGAAAATACTAAAATCTCGATAACTTTAAATTCCAAACAAATGTTTTTTTTTAGCCGTCCTAGTCTTTTTTGTTTGTTAAACTGTACACAAGACTCATCTTTTCTCTCAATACACACCCTTCTCTACCCGAGTAGGGATTAATTAGAGAGGAGATCTGACTATAATCATTTCGTCCTTATTCACTGTATAACTTTTTTATCATAGCATATAATTGTTTTTATATTTGGCACAAGGCCAGCAATTATCCCATCGCATTACTGGTACTTTATTTTATAGACCTTGTAAGGATGAAAGGCAAAGTAAACCTCGGTAGGATTTGAACTCAGACCATAAAGGGACGTAACTCTATGCTGCAAAGCATGGCGTCCGACCCTGTACTGATACTGCCAATCCCCCGGACCATCTCCGCTGCGAGACACATATAATATACATTTGAGTGGTAGATTCATTTCGTTGTGCAGATTACTCTCTCCCCTCACCTCGACCCTTGTGTACTTTAACGAAAGACCATGTTTAATGTCTGATGATAATTGGATATATTGATATACTGCTTTCTATTGCAACAACCTATAAGTCGTGTTTCCCTCCATTCTCTTTTCAGTCCTGTTGAGTGTAAAGGTCATGGATGCTGCTCTTTGAAATCTGAATATGAAATTAAAGAAAAGAAAACAAACCGTTTTTTTATTCTAACCTACTGCATCACATGCACACCTGAGTATATTGTCTACATAACTTATCCTGAACTGGCAATATCCTTCACATAAGCATTGAAAATTGTCCATACAAGTTCCACGAAACAAACTGTTTTGCAACACACACATACACACACACATCAATGATATAACCTGTCCAGCTCATTATTGCTTATGCATTCCAAAAATTCTATATTGAATCCACGTGTAAACATTTCATTGACTATATCTATAATTGTTTGAATATTTTATTACAGTTGTATAAATTTACAGTAGCAAATATATTTTAAATATATGCATAAATAACATAACAAATATAAATCATGAACAAAAATGATAAAGGAAAGAAAGAAGGAAAAAGAAAAAAAAAGGGGAGAGGGCGCAGTTCACCTCCAAGTGCGACAATCGGCAACACCTCACACCTTGGCGGGTTAATTGTACACTTTCAGGCAAGCCAACATTGCCACAGGTAATGGCGAAGTTAAGACGCTGAAATAACCAGGCATCCTCACAGGTATCACCTGATACCTCAGTATGGCGAGCTGCCAGTGAAGACAAGAACTTCGTTGTCAGCGGCTCCACTCCACCGAACGTCTCGAACGCCACAGGCTGCAAAAAACAATTATTTGATAAGTCTTGGTATTTCCGAATTTTATTTCGTTCGGCAGCGGAAGCAGTGACCCCCCCCCCCGCATTCACCGCGGCGTCCATGATGTGGGTGGGGGAAAAAGAGTCACTGACTGTGACGTCTCAGATGAGACATCTACCTCTCACCCAGGGACAAAGGGTAAGACCGTCTGGTCTCTTCCCACCACTTCTGGATAAACCAGTCGGCTCCAGAACTGTGGGGATATTAACCCGAGCCAGGACCCGTTTCATGATCAAGTTTAGCTCGGAGTGATGAGCAAGGATAAAGGCAAAGTTAACCTCGGCGAGATTTGAACTCGGACCGTATTTATATATAATATAATTTTTAGTTGGTGTCTCCGTGCATCACATAAAAACGAAAGCTAACAACCGAAAAGTAATCACACCAGAAAGGTTTATTGATATTTCCTTTATAACACCACAGAAGAACAAAAACATCCCGGGTATGCTAGCCAACATGACTGCCATTTCTAGCAGGCTGGGAATCAATCATAAAGGAGTCTCTCTGCGTTGTTAACGATGCTCGTGTTTCGTGGCCAGCGTCTATAACGATTCGAACGCTGATACGTATACATATATATACAGTCGTGTTCTCTTCTACAGGTCTTCTCTTATCATCTGTTTACCCTATCCAAGCTGGGTACCTCAGCTAGTTGCATATATAACAGAAATGAGAGTACGCATAATGGCATAATGCAACTGGAATTCTGTTACAACGATACTTCAAGGATTCTCTCTAAAAAAGAAACATTTTCAGAGAGATCTATTTTTGAACTATTTACAATTCTAACATCTCCCTTACCAGCCAAATACCCATACACACTTTTGAATATTTTAAAATCAATTAGATAAAATATAAAGAAATCCGTGTCCGAAATGACTGACTGACGTTCAGTATCATGGTACAAGAACGAGACAAAAAAAGGAATTGTGATAGTTATTTCGTGATCCAAATTTATATTGCTTTATCTGAATTGGCTATTCAGATGATATTACATTTTTGAAAAACGTGTCCCCAATGTTGGTAATTGTTTTTAGACATTGTGACAATACTTATACCACTCTGTAATTCTTAACAGAGTAAAATGAGCTAAGGGCAATAAGTAAAATTGACTAATGGCATGAATTTGGATAAATAAATTAAGAGGTACTAAAGAACATAAGTTAAAAAATTCTTAATTGAAATTCCTCTCTTAGTTGGAGAATGAAAACAAAAACTTAGTTGTCAGTAAGTGTCAAAGAAAAGGAGAGATAATTTCAAGGAATTCAGAATTAATCTCTCAAAGTTAATTTATATCATTCATTAATGTATTTATCCAACTTCTTGCATTCAATCCATTTTTGTTGTTTTCCTTGTGTTTTTTAAAAGTGCAAATTACGAGTTGTGTCAGAAAAGTAACAGGACTTTGTGTGCTGTGAGAGCAATGAGTGGGATAGTGATTAGCGGGTTGTGTCACTGTATAACATAATTTCTGGGGACTATATAATTGCGATCTCAGCTCTCTTTAGCCATTGTATGTTTTTGCACATGCTTTTGTTAACAGCTCTTCAATTTTATGTCATCAAGCGATGGGCACAGACCAATGAATCAACTTGAAGTTTCTGGTCCACCTGGAGAAAACTTCATCAGAAGCACTCGGAATACTGCAGCATGTGTATGGAGATGAGAGGATGTCGAGCTCATGGATTTTTGAGTGGCACAAAAAGTTCAAAGAGGGATGCGAGGATGTGGAAGATGACCCAGGGAGCGGAGGCCTTCAATGAGCAGGACTGAGGCCAACTTTGAGCATGTGAGGCAAGTTGTGTGTGGCAATTGTTGGCTAACTGTTTGACTGATCTTAAGCGAGCTGAGTATGGGCTGCAACAGCATTTAGAAGATTATCATTGACAATTTGGGCATGTGGAAAATCTGCATGAAGATAGTGCTGAAGTTACTGAATGATGACCAGAAGGAGTGGTGCATGCAGGTGTGTCAGGACATTCTTGAGCTTCTTGAAACCAAACCAGATTTGCTGAGGAGAGTTATCACTGTTGATGAGTTATAGATCTTTAAATACAATTTGGAGATCAAGTGCCAGAGCTTTCAGTAGATGAGTCTGGAATTGCTGAGGCTGAAGAAAGCAAGACTTTCAAAGTTCAAAGTCAAATTCATGTTGATCATGTTTTTCGATGTGAGGGGCATCATCTACAAAGAGTTCTTGCCACAGGTCCAGACGATCAATCAGCAAGCCTACAAAGAGATCCTGCAGCGTTTACTTTAAGTGCATGAGAAGAGGTGAGAGTTGTGGCAGGACAACTTGTGGCTGCTTGACCATGACAACACACCAGTTCACAACACACTGAGCATCCGGCAGCTCCTGGAGCTGGAGCAATTTCCTTACTCATCCGACCTGGGCCCATGTGATTTTTTGCTTTTCTCCAAGATCAAGATGGTCAACATGGTGACCCGTTTTCCGGATGTGAAAGCCATCAAGAAGGCTGTGATGACAGAACTGCAGAGAATCCTGGGAGAATCCTTCTAGGAGTGCATGGCGGCATGGCAGAGAAGGATGTTAGAATTGAGGAGGGATTATTTCGAAGGGGAAAACTTGTAGTTTGTAGTTTGGATTTGAAATATATTTTTTTTGCGACCCCAGTCCTGTTCTTTTTCTGAAACACCTCGTAGGCCAAAATTATTTGCATCTGTAAAACTTTTTGTCAAATGATCAAGAAGGTTTAAATGGACAGTCTAGTCTGATCATTGTTTAGAAGCAAGAGACAACTATGGACATGTTCCAGTCTACTAGACAACATTAGCATGCTATAATCCATTTAAGCCTTCTTAATCAATTGACAAAGAGTTTTAGAGTTACAAATAATTTTGACTTGTATAATTAGCACTCTTAAAAATACAAAGGAAACAATAAAAATGGGTCAAATGTATGATGCTGGATATAAATTCATTAATGAATGATGTATGCAAAAAAATTTAATTATTTGAAATTTTTTTCTTAGAAAAAGAAAAATTCTAGTGGCAAAGTGTATATAATTTCCAGAAATTAATTAATCTCACAAAGTTAATTTAGATGCTTAGGAGAAAATCTGATCTTTTTTGCTATATGTAGTTCATTCTATGCTGATGAGGTCTAATAGGCTGAAACATGCCCATTGTTGTCTGATGCATGCAAGCAAGGATCAGACCTTTGAAACATTAATCCTTAATTTTTAGAAATTATCTCCATATTTCTTTGAGAGTTGCTAATAATTGCCTCTAGGTTTCTGTTTGCATTGTTAAGAGATAAATTTTATTTAAATAAGAATTTTTTGCATTCAACATTTCACTCAATAATTAACTGACGTTAGAAAGCCATACAATCTGGAATTGCTTTCCGAACACGTCCTGGTCTTCCACCTGATGTCCGCCCAAAGTTGCATGCTGCAGCTTCCCTAAACCGCAGCTCGGCAGAACATGAAAGCTTCAGCCTACGAGATGATGGGCAGATATGGAGGTTTGTTAAGGCTGGCGAATCATGGAAAAGAGACACCAGCTGGTCTGAAAACAGTGTACCCACAACAACTGACAATAAAGAAACTGAAAAAACTCTGGGAAACTAAATCAGAACAACCTGCCATCCCCTGCACATAATCATAGACTGGAATCAAAGTACAAACTGTTGTCCTTGAATGCACGTAGTCTATGCAATAAGATTCATCTTTTTGACTCCTACGTCAAAAGTATCAACCCGGACTTCATTACAGTCACGGAAACTTGGGCACATCCCTTACTCTGTGATGGGGTTTTCAGCATGACTGGCTACAACCTGTTTCGTAAAGACCGTATTGATCGTCGTGGTGGTGGTGTAATGGTCTACGTTCGGTCAAATCTGTCGGCAATTCCTTGTGCTGATTTGAACCAATCACAGCAGGAAGTTTTTTTCTGCGATATACGTATGACCATGTCAACACTGCTACTTGGAGTCGTTTACCGTCCCCCAAATTACCATCAGGACACTCAACTTTGTGATATCCTCAGAGCTGCTGCCAGGAAGACAGCCACTTATGTTTTCATTGCAGGTGACTTCAATCACCCTGAGATTGACTGGGAGACCTTTCGTTGGCCGCCAAGTGCAAATGACTTCCTTGAGCTGGTGCTGGACTCGAGTTGGTCCCAGGTGGTCACCTCCCCAACGAGAGGTGACAACACTTTGGACCTACTCTTCACCACTACTCCTGAAACGGTCATTAGTGTTACTGCTGAGGAACCTTTAGGTGACTCTGATCATGCTATGATCATTGCCAATCTATCCCTCATGGGCAGTAACAAAAACCACAACCATCTCCAAACTGCTCACTTTGACTGGAATAGAGCAGACTGGAACTGTTACTGCACCGAGTTGCAACGGCCAAACTGGCTTGAGTTCTATGACTCTGGAGATGTCAACACTGTACTCCAGAACATCCTGAGCTCAATATGGACAGCATGTGCAGCATCGGTGCCACGTAAGCGGAAAAAACATCCTAAAAGCGCAATTTGGGAGACTGCAGCAGTCCGTCTTGCCAGAAAAGAACGGCGCAATGCTGAACGTGAGTACAAACTTCACAAATCAGACATTAATAGGAAGAGGCGAAATAGATCGTCCAACCACCTCAAACAGGTGACAAAAAAGGCAGTGCTTCAATTTGAGCAGCGCATAGCAACCAGCCCTGACAGTAAGGTGTTCTGGAAGTATGTTCACTCAAAGCAGAGGCCTCACTCTCCAGTTGGTCCTCTTCGCAATCCCCACACAAGCCAGGTTACTGACGACCCCAAGGAATGCGCAGAGCTCATTGCTGAATGCTATGCAGGCATTTTCACCATTGAAGACCAGAGTGTACCATCTCCACCACCTATGACACCGGACTCTATTACAACCATGGAATTTACACCTGCAATGCTGCGACGTCACCTAAAAAATAAACGCAACCATGCCTCTCCTGGTCTTGATGGTGTTACGTACCTGCTTCTTAAATGTGGTGGGTACTTCCTTCTACACCAGTTATCACGCTTCTTCCAATTCTGTCTGAACAACAGTGCTACTCCAGAACAGTAGAAAACTGCCAGTGTAATTCCTCTGTTCAAAAAGGGTGACCGCACATCACCTGTGAACTATCGTCCAGTCAGTCTTACTAGTTGCATCGCCAAACTGATGGAATCCTGTGTCAGAGAAACACTTTGGAACTTCTGGAGCTCTCACAGTCTTATCCGGCCTTCGCAATTTGGATTTATCCCCAACTCCAGCTGCTGTGATCAACTTATAGAGTTTCTTGAGGACATCACCCGGATCACTGATGGCGGCTCATGGGTGGATGTTGTTTACCTTGACTTTGCGAAGGCCTTCAATTCTGTGCCGCACAAAAGGCTTATGGCAAAACTCTCTGCAATGGGTGTGAAGGATGATCTTTTTAACTGGTTGAAGTCCTTCATTCTCAGTCGAAGAGAGGTAGTCACGGTTCTGGGACAGCATTCCTCACCATATGAGATGTCATCTGGTGTACCTCAGGGATCTGTTCTTGGCCCCCTTTTGTTTGTGGCATATATTAATGACATAGATGCCAACTTAAGGAATGCCACAGTACTAAAGTACGCAGACGACATCAAGCTGTACCTTGAGATAAAAAGGACAGATCCTGAACACTATAGATCTTGCTTGCAGTCTGACCTGGACACAATGCAACAGTGGATCTCAGACTGGCAACTCAAGCTAGCTGTGGACAAGTGCACCACCATGCATTTTGGGAGTAAAAACCCAGCGTCCACATATTCCCTCCACAGCACTAATATCAAGAAGTCTTCCTGTGAACGTGACCTGGGCATTACGGTCAGCAGCGATTTGCGTTGGACGAGGCACGTCTCTAAAATTGTCAAGAGGGCCGAGGGTGTCTTAGCATCACTCAGCAAGACCTTTGTCAGCCGCTCTCCAGATATCTATTTAAGGCTGTATACAGCTATGGTGCGACCACACTTAGAATTTGCATCACCAGTCTGGAACCCCTATCTTGCTCAGGACATTGACCGCCTGGAAACTGTTCAGAGACGTGCAACCAAGCGAATACCCTCCATCAGGCATCTACCATACTCTGATCGCCTTGCTTCCCTGGGCATGGATTCATTGAAGCTCCGACGCCTGGCAACTGACTTGGTAAACACCCACAAAATTGTTAACCATGTTGCCAACAACAACCCTGAGTGCCTTTTCGATTTCCATGTGTCTAACACACGTGGACATGCCCACAAAGTAAGAAAACAGCACAGTTCCCATGACTTTCGGAAACATTTTTTCACGCTCAGAGTTGCTGAAGCATGGAACAAACTACCTGCATCAGTTGTTAGCTGTCGAGACGCTGCATCCTTTAAGGCCTCCATGCTTCCCGAGATCCGCCAACACTACAGCTAACACATACAAACATGTACTTCCCTGGCATTTGTGTATTATTCTATGTACTATATTGACGAGTTGTAGTGCACCTGAGCACTTTACACAATAATTTCATTATTATTATTATAAACTGTAATACATGAAGGTGAATGGCAAATTGGTGTGAGAAACTCTTAGTTTAATTCTTGATACAATGACATGTTTTCCATAATGCTCATTTTATGTAACAACTAGCTGATATACCCAGCTTCACCTGGAGAAGACTGGTTGAAAAGAAAACGACTGTATTGGATGCATTGTCTGGTTTAAAGTATGAGGTGAGACCGTGGTGTGTGTGTATCACAAAAGAAATAAAAAAGCAGTAAAAAATCTTCCAGATACACCAGCTTCTTTGTTTCACCGTTCATGCATTGTATATGGAGATTTCTAGGTGTTGCCACCTGTGAACAACCTGCATATAACTATCCATGGGTAAAAAGTGATTCTCTTGTATTCAATTCTAGAACTTTGAAACTCTGAGTCTGAGCTTTATGTGTGGTCATAGCAAAACTGGCTCTAAGAGGGGACTGAAGTTTTGAGAATTTGAATGGCCACTTGGTAGAAGATAAGAGCAATCTTGGGAATAAATGCATTTTCTCCTTGATAATTGCCTCCAAGAATAGTGGCCTATAGAAGATGGCTCATCTTCCGCCTGACTGTAAAGTGCATGTCATTGCATAGACGTGGTTGGTCCACATTTCTCAAAAGGATAATGGAAATTCCAATCTTTTATATTATATATAGATCATCATCATCATCATCAACGTTTAACGTCCGTGTTCCATGCTTGCATGGGTTTGGATGGGGGTTTTCCCACTTGAGGCAAGAGTGATTATCTTGCTCGCATAGGACTATCTGGCGGGTTTTCTACAGCTGGATGCCCTTCCTAACACCAACCACATTTACAGTGTGGGTCTGGGAGGTTTTTACCGTGTTGCCTACATGGCCACATTACAGCGTGAACTGTGTGTTTTTTTGACGTGACACCTACACGATCTCATTTGTTTCGGCCTGGATGTTGTGGCACCAACATAACTTTACATTGAAAGGGGCGGTATGGATGGGGTGGGGGTGTATTTTGTTAGAGATGCCTACTGACTAGTAGGTTTTACTTTGTAAGGTAAGGCGGGTCTTCTCTATTACTGAGTACCGCCAAAGGTCTCGGTCCAGTATATAGATAATTATATATAAATGTGTGTGTGTGCATGTGTAAGTGCGTGTGTGTATGTGTATGTGTGTGTAAACCAATCAAAAACGCTGGCCATGAAACACGACCATCACTTATGGTTGATACCCAACCTGATAGAAATAGCAGTCAGGTTGGTTAGCATACTTGAGATGTTTTTCTTCTTCTTTGATGTTATAAAATTAATACCAATAAACCTTTCTGGATATACCCTTATTCCATTACTATACTTACTTTTCGATTGTCACTTTTTATTTTTGTGTGATGCGCGAAGGAACCAACCAACGAATAAACTTCTCTCTTTTATATTATGTATAGATGTCATCTCCAGTCATGTGTTCATGTAAATTAGTTATTCAAATTCTTGCAAAGCTTATTAAACATGTTTAGATTTCACCAGAACTTGCGAACACGTCCCTTTTCCAATATCAAAGTATGGAGGTGTGTGTGTGTGACTCTCAAAGCTTGTTAATCATATTTAGATTTTACCAGAGCTTGCCAACACATCCCTTTTCAAATATCAAAGTATGGAAGGGTGTGTGTGTGGCTCTCCATCAAAGTTACAGCTTTTTAGGAACTCTGGAAAATTGTATAGATTTTCACCATGAAGAAACAGTCACCAAGTGACTTGTTCCTTCATCCAATATATTGATAATTTCCTCATTTATAAACTTGACAGCACTATTGCTAGGTCTGCAAAGTTTGCAGGATCCAATGGGCCACATAAACCATTTCATGCACTCTCAATATCATTTGGAATCTCAATCAATTCCATGAGAGTTCAGTTGTTCCTCCTCTTATACTTCTTCTTCGGCTGAGTTTACACTCGCAAAGACTCAGTACGCTTTCTCCAAACGTCCTGGTCGAGCATGACATTTCTCAGTTCATCGATGTTATCAATGTTGGCATCTCACAGCAGAGTATCAATGAATGAGACGACCTGTCTTCTCATGCTTCTTCGTCCGACCACCGGTTTCCAGAGCACAAGTTGTGATGCCATCTCTTCTGGATAACGCATGCAGTGCCCAGCCAGTTTCATTTGTCTGCTGGCAACTTTTTTTGTGACTGGTGGTAGTGATCCTCTTATAATACAAAGGAAAAAATCATCAGTATAGTCATGATTCTTTTCATTTTGTAGTTGTATATTCCTGGTTAAGCTTCAGTTTCATCATTCTGTCAAAAGGAAGAATGAGTCAACCATGTTTCTGATATCAGCTCTGCCACTTTTCTTTAAGATAGGAAGTGTTTGTTGAAAATTAATGAAAAATATCTGCATCTTGCCACCAAATAACACATTATTTTCAAAAGATCATGAAATGTATGACCATCAGCTTCATACACATACCTCAATATTTGTGGCACTTCACTCCAACAAATGAAACCAGCATCACAAATTATTTTTATCAGTTTGTTATTGTAAAAGTTGAATGAGCTGTAGAATTACTTTTTAAAAACAATTTTGCTCATCCCATAGATACAACATGGCTGATCAAAACATACTTCCATGTTTCATGTTTTCTTGATTGTCCTTTCTGAGCTGCCATCACTTTGGGTTATTCTCCTATATGGCATCCATTAATATGTGAAAACTAGGTTTTTGGGGTCCCAGGTTTGGGGAGCCACTTTAAAAATTCAAAGAGAGCGGAGTGTTAGACATGGCACAAACTTTTCTTTGGCTTTCTGTGCCCCAGACCAATATACTAACTAAACCCTAACACTTATAGGCCCCATGTTTCACCATATCAACATTATTACGTTAATCTTAAAATTGTATTATAATTGCAAAAGAACAGAATTCTTCTTTCAAATGTATGTGTAAGAACATGAAGAATTATAGTAGCTTGCAGAACTAATTAAGATATATAAATCAAAAGGTGTCAGTGTTTGCATGTAATATCCATCCAACCCTTTAGCATTTACAATACTCTATATTTACTATTGTATTTTTGTGGTAAAAGCTTTATCTCACATAATATCAGATCTATGAGATTTTGATGTTATTTATTTTGGGAACAATACCTTAACATCTGTATGAGCAGCCGGTTATGGCCAGTTTGAACAGAAGGAGGTGAGAGAATTCTGGCCGGACACAGCTGGTTTAAATGCTAAAGGGTTAATCTGAGGGCATTGACTAAAGTAGAATATTTATCTAGATTAAAAATACTTTAAAGATGAGTAGTGCACTTTAAAGAAAAGTGAGTATAAGGGAAAAAAAATTGAAAGTAAATACTTGACTTTATTCGTTGATTATTTACTTTAGATTCTTTCAATAATTTAAATGCTACACACATCTATAAAAATATAAGAGGCATGTCATAGAAAACAAATAAGTTGTTAATTTACTCATTTCACAGAGATGCAAGCTACAGTTCTTGTACACATTCTTTAAGTATTTGCAGCTAGAAATAATATTTATGTTACTTAATCTCAGCCTTAATCATATATATTTTATTAGCTGATATTGGAATGCTATTGGGAAACAACAACAGCAACAGCAGCAGCAACAAGAACAACAACAACACCAACAGCAGCAGCAGTAATAGCAACAACAACAAACTTTAGACTTGAAATTTGTTTTCATTGGATGAAAATATCTACATGATTAGAAATAATTATTTCTTTTATTTCACTTCCTTTCTTTGAAGTAAACAAATTCACTTAATGCTTTTGCAGTTACAGAAGAGATAAATTATGCTAAGAATTTATAAGGAAAAATAATTTGTTAATTTGAGTGATGTTTCATTAGACAGTGAAGTACTGAAAGTGATCAACAAGCAAGTGTATTGATTACTGGGAAATTTCCAAGAGGTGCCTTCTGCATGAAGAACTTACAGAATGTAGTGAGCCAAAATAATTTTTAATCAATTGAAATTGACCTTTCTTCTCATTATGGGCATGATTTCAATTGACTTATTACCTGCAGTATGTTAGCCTGCACTTAATTATATGTTCTACATGCAGAAGGTATCCATAGGAAAATTTCCAATGTCATTATTTTTAATTGCCAAATCAGTAAATAATTTTCATGCAAAACCTAAAATCTTGCTTTCTTTACACACTCATAGTTGCTGAAGCACGGAACAAACTATCTGCATCAGTTGTTAGCTGTTGGAACACTGCATCCTTCAAAACTTGTATGCTTTCTGAAATTCGCCAACACTACACCTGATATTCCTCTTCCATACACACACACGCATGTATCTGTGTGTATATCATGACTCATACACTGTTCACTTTCCTGACATTTGTACATTATTCTATGTACTATACATGCACCTTTGATGAGTTGTAGTGCACTTGAGCACTGTATATAATAATTTTCTCAGTAAGCAAGAGACGGAATGAGACATACAGGAAGGTGTGGAAAAGAAAGGTCTGGAAGCTAAAAGACCTTTCACTAAAATATAAATTTAGGAAAGCCTTCAAGATGTGTATGACGAAAAAGAAGACAATTTAGAGTCGTATGACATAGATGATAACTGGAATTTCTTACGTGACAACTTACTGCAGGCTACTGAAGAAACTTGTGGCTGGAGCAGAGCTCCAACCAGACAGAGAGTGACCTGGTGGTGGAACAGCATGGTAGATAGGGCCATTAGAGACAAAAGACTAGCATGGAACGCTTGGAAAAATGGTGGGAGTAGAGAAGGATACACAGCTGCTAAGAGAGAAGCTAGACGTCAGGTGTACTTAGAGTAGTAGGTTTGCCAATGTTCTGCGACGGGAAGATCAGAGATGTGTGGTGTTCCGCATTGCAAGGGAGTGTGTCAGTGCAAATCAGGATGTTGTTGGAGATAAGTGTGTCCCGAATGATGCCGGTGTACTTAGTGTCATGAATGATAAAAAAAGGAGGCCTGGGAATGTCATTATGAGAGACTGATGAATGTGGAGAACGAATGGGAGAGAGAAATTACCCCCAGTAGACCCGACAGAGGGACCAGCTATTGAGATTGACGAATATAGGGTTCAAGAGGCAATTAAGGAAATGAAAAATGGTAAGGCTGCCAGACCATCGGGGATAGTTGCTGAGATGCTGAAGGCATCAGGAGAAGTAGGCACTAAACTGGTTGTACGCATTGTCAATCAAGTTATATATGGTGGTGTCATACCCAAAGACTGGCGCAGCAGTATTCTCATAAATTGCTACAAAGGTAAAGGGAATGCTCTGGAGAGGAGCAATTATAGGGGCATAAAACTGATGGATTTGGTTATGAAAGTGGCACAGAGAATATTAACGCAACTGATTAGAGAAAGGGTCAAATTAGATGAGATGCAGTTTGGTTTTGTGCCTCAGAAAAGTACAACAGATGCCCTCTTCTTAGTGAGACAACTACAAGAGAAGTTCTTAGAGAAGAATAAGCCACTATACTTCGCTTTTGTTGACCTAGAGAAGGCCTTTGATAGGGTAACCCGATCTGTCATCTGGTGATCCCTAAGGAAACTAGGTGTAGAGGAATGGCATGTGAGGACAGTGCAAGCTATGTACAGAGGTGCTGTCAGTAAAGTGAGGGTAGGAATGGAGTTTAGTGAGGAATTCCAGATACAAGTAGGTCCTCAGCCTGCTCTTGTTCATTATAGTCCTCCAAGACATAACAGAAGTTTAAGACTGGATGCCCATGGGAACTTCTCTATGCTGATGATCTGGTTCTTATACCAGAATCAGTAGAGGAGCTAGAGAATAAATTCTGGCTTTGGAAACAGCAGTTGAAATCAAGAGGACAGAGTGAACATAGCTAAGACAAAAGTGTTGATAAGTAGAAGAGAGGACTAAACTCTGATTCCATCAGGGAAATGGCCATGTCCGATATATAGAAACGGAACTGGCATAAATTCTATAAAATGTATGCAATGCAGATCTTGGGTACATAAGAGATGTAGTGGGATAGCAGGCAAACTAACAGGTAGGGAAAACTACGTATGCAGTAGATGTGCAGGGAAATTTGGCAGTAGTAATCGCAGTGATAGACACATTTTTCAAATGCAGGTGGGTTCTATAAAAGTGGGTGATAGCTTCCGGTACCTAGGTGATCAGATTAGCATGGGAGGCGGTGGGGGGTGTTCCGAGACCATAGTATCTAGAATAAGGACGGGTTGAAAGAAGTTTAAGGAGCTGCTTCCTCTGTTGACAAAGAAGGGTTTCTCCCTGCGCACGAAAGGCTGGTTATATGATGCCTATGTGAGATGCGCGATGCTGCATGGTAGTGAGACATAGGCAGCAACTGTAGAGGATATGTGACGGCTGGAGAGAAATGAAGCAAGCATGCTCCGTTGGATGTGCAATGTCAATGTACGTGAACGACCAAGCATAGATGAGTTGAGAGAGAAACTGGGTATAGGAGGGATAAGTTGTGTGTGCAGGAGAGAAGACTGAGATGGTATGGACATGTGATGTGCATGGAGGATGACTGCTGGGTAAAGAAGTGCCAAGAAATGCCAGTTGAAGAAAGACGCAGTAGAGGAAGACCACGAAAAACATGGGTGGAGGTGGTGAGAGCAGACCTCAGATCACTGAAACTCACCGAGGATATGATGAAGTGGAGAGATGCTGTGCTAAATAGGACCCATCCCACCTTGCAAGCAGGGAAAAGCGGACGTAAAATGGTGATGATGATGATGATAAGATACCTCTATTTTTAATCAATATAAATTTAAGAGTTCTCTCCCTTGTTCCTTTTTACAAGAATTGTCGTTAATGGTAATCATTTTATTTAAATATTTCTTTTATCTTACTTCATTCAGTATATTAGTCTGTACATAACTAGGTGAGTGAAAAGTTGTATAGTTTTGAGAACAAATGCAGATTTATTTGTTTCATCTGATGATTTATTTTCCGAAAAGAAGTCTGGAATCTTAGACCCATTTCCATGAGCTCATTGTCAAAATATACTAGAATATATTCTACAACAGGAAACTAAACTGTAGAAAATGGAAACAGATGATCATGGAAAATACCAAAAGGCAACAGAATTTTTTTTTGTGGTGTTCACTAAAATCTGTCCAAAAGCCATCAATGTACCGAAATGTACTTCTTTTAAATACTCATTCTTCTCATGACACATGTAAATAGAACATCAATAAAATAAACACTGGTCATGATTCCATGATTGCTTGTTATCATTTGATAACATTGAATTTTTTAGTGAAAATGAGTGATTGTGATAAACAAATGAAATCTTTAACATTGAAAAGAAAATATTTCCTACACATAAAAAAAAAATTCAATTGTGAAATTCTTGATTAAAGAGATAAATGTTATTCTATAAATTTGCAAGTCATCAAAGTTATTATTTTGCAATATAGAATCAAAATTTTTTTGTGATTGTGAAACAGGTATAGCCTTAGACATAATTTTGTAAATAAGTGCAGATGTTGATATTTCCAAAATTAATCCTTTTGAAAATTATGGATACATTATAAATGAAAAAGTACCAAAGTATGAAGGAAAAGGCCACTTTTTCTATACCTACTGTTGTTACTCCAGTCTTAATTTGCTTTTTAAATAAGATATTGGCTCTTAAGGAAGCAGGAAAAAATGTCCCAGAATTTTCTAAGCTAAAATCTGGTGATTGCAGAGACAATGTCATAATTTGTTTTATTTGGAAAACATAATGTAAGAATGTTTGAAACATTCCATAAAGAAATCATTATATATACATTATATATAGGGACACAGGACTGAGATCTCTGGCGTTATGCAGTAATACAGAAAACCTGACTTCCCATGGGCACAGGCCAAAGCCGAAGCATATACACAGTATGTCCTCCCACCCAGCCCCTTCCTCCCACTGTAAAGTGGTCATGTAGGTGTCATGACAAAAAGCACCCAGCCCACACTGTAAAGTGGATGTGTTGGTGTCATGACAAAAAACACCCAGTCTACTCTAAAGAGGTTGTGTAGGCGACATAACAAAAAGCACCCAGTACTCACTGTAAATGAGGTTGGTGTTAGGAAGGGCATCCAGCTGTAGCAACCAAGCCAAAATCAGTTCTGTATGAGCAAGACATGGTCACTTGACCTAGCATTGCCCACAACAGAGCAACTCGTCTAACCCATGCTAGGGTGGAAAAATGGACGTAAAATGGTGATGATGATGATGATGATGATCATGATAGGGACAAAATAACTCCTTGAACAAATGAAATACTTAGAAATAAGAAAAAACAAAACAAAACAAAACATATTGAGTCATTGAAAACTTGCAAAAGCCTAAATGCATGTCGACCTGGAATGAGATGTTTTAGAAAATCAGTCAACACTCTTTCTCAACATAATAAGTCAACAATGCTGAACAAGTACAATAGGTACTTATCAAGGAAAAGGAATAGTTTTTATCAAATTTATAGATTTCAATAGAGATGTTATTTGGCAGCTTGTTGCTAAAAGCAATATTGATAGGTTTTGGGCTGTAAATTTCTAGGAAAGACTGCATGTTATCAACAGGAACTAAAAAAAGGGGGACATTGCAGATGTTTTACATGTCTAAATAAAAGTATGATAGTAAGAAAAATGTTCACACATAACAACATGGTGCTCATATATGGTTAATATGTGCCCGAAAGATTGTTTTAGCATTTATCATATTAAAAGAGCATTTTATAAATCAGAACAAAAGTCATTATATGATTATCAATCTTATTTTCAATGATCAATTAGAAAATATGTTTCAAAACTGAACACTACTTTACTAAAACTCAATACTGCATTTTAAAATAAAATTAATTTGTAAATATATATGCATGTAACTATACTTTCTAAAACGTCATTTGGAAATCAATATTTGCAAATAAATATATTTATTTTTATCTTCTGTTTTTTGCTTTTGTTAAATTACAAATAAATATCAGTTATTTATTCCATATGCATTTCTATAATATCTCAATACTCAATTTATAGTGAACTATCTCAATTAACTTTATTCTTATTTTCAGTTAAAGGGAAGTAATTTCTCATTTCCAATAATTTCCTTTGATAAAGCATACTGCCAAAGTTGTATGCATAAAAGATAACAAAAAAACAACAAAAAAACAAAACAAACAACAACAACAACAACAAAAAACTATATAATCAGAGCTGGAAATGCGTTTTAGAAACTATGGCCATGCTAAGTTCCATAAGGCTGAGGTTGTGAAGGACGAATAGATGCTATAAGTGCCTCTGCTCAAACTATAAAGTAGGGTAACAGTCACTGCATATTTCAAACACTCTATATCAGCTAATTGTTGTTTCGGCTTACAGCAGAGTATGAAATGTGTTTCCTCACTTTATTCCTGTTTGTAGTCATTGCATTGAATTCTTCCCATAATTAACATGGAGACCATTTTAGGATCTGTTCTCTCCATCTACCATTGGGGCAACATCAGTCCCCTTTTTCATGTCTCAAATCCTAACAGAATGTAGAGGCAAATATTTTTGAATGCATAGGAATATATTCTATACAAAGGAAAATAGAAAGAAATACAAAATCTTCCCCAAAAGTAAAAATATGCAGCATGAGGAGGTAGTAGGAGCCATCTTGATTAAAAACAAACAAACCTTTGTCTTAAATGGACAAGCAACTAACAAAAATGGAAGCTGGAACTTTACAACATTAATAACATCATGAATGATGTCAATTTGTAATTTGAGTGTAATGTCAAATATCATCAGGAGAAATAAAATTGTGGTAAACATTAAAATCAAGTAAACAGAGGACATTTACATTAACCCTTTCATTACCATAGCTCAAATAATGTACACTGTATTTGAATTGATTAATGAAGAATTTGGAGGGTTTTACTAAAATTATATAATTATTAAGATGGTGTTTGCAACATAATGTATGATTGCTATATAAAATTATGTAGGAAGATTTTAATTTACACAGGTAATGTTTTGATCTATGGGACCAGAGGTGGTTTTGGATGGGTTGGTATCTTCATCAATAATTAGTTTTGAGATTGAGTGAGAAATAAAAGCTTTAGAACAATTTTTCTACCATCCTATAAAGTGTGTAATCTCACGAGTGTCATTTTCTGTAAAATATTTTGAGTTTAAATTTGTTGATTTTATGGATTATATTTTTTATTCTACTATTAAGCATAATAAAAAGATAAATTCATAATATACTTTGTGTGATGGCGCAGTTCATTAAATTGGCTCAATATTTTTGGGGAAGAATGAAAGACAAAGTTAATACTAGCAGGATTTGAACCTACTGCAAGGTATTTTGTCCATCCCCATACCAAATCAGCAACCAACTGCTTCTACTTCAAAAAATAATTCATGCCTTCAATAAGACAGTGTTTTGTGAGTAATAGATCCTTAATCAATGTTTTATCTGCATGCATAGCTAGCATAACTAAAGTATCTTTGATAAGAATTATTTTGACCATTAGCTTCTTGTGTTTTTAAGAGTATATCTAGGATTACATTATTCAAGATTTCTTTAAGATGATAGGGTGTGATTTTGTTGCTATTTATAACAGGTTCAGTGACTATATACAGGTTTCACTTTTGTATGTATGCCTGTTTCCACTGTCTTATAATACAATAACAGTAAGAATACATAAAGATAGGTAGACAGACTAACAGAATGTTACATAAAGATAGACAAATACACACTTCTCCAAGTAAGCAATATTATTTAAAAGTGGATTGGCAGTATCAGTAGAGGGTCGGACGCCATGCTTTCCAGCATAGTTATGTCCCTTTACGATCTGAGTTCAAATCCCGCTGAGGTTGACTTTGCCTTTCATCCTTACGGGGTCGATAAAATAAAGTACCAGTAATGCACTGGGTAATTGCTGGCCTTGTGCCTAAACTAGAAACAATTATTTAAAAGTGAGTTCAAATCCCACCGAGGTTAGATTTGCCTTTCATCCTTATGGGGTCGATAAAATAAAGTACCAGTAATACACTGAGTAATTGCTGGCCTTGTGCCAAAAGTAGAAACAATTATTTAAAAGTGAACTTTGGAAAATGACATATGTTTGATTCTATGTATAATTTGTTTGTCCCTAGTTTCGATTTTTTCATATAGCATTGAGTATCCATTAAAGAAAATTACTAAAGCAATATATCATCATCATCATCATCATCAATATAATCATCATCATATATATATATATCATCTAAAAACATTCTATACCAATCCCACTTACAATTCTTTGCAATTCATCACTTCTGTGATATTGAAATTTATTCTCCATCTACCCACTCACGTCTCTAAACCACCCACAATAACCCAATAACATGTATATATAAAACGAGACATATGTCAACAGTTTGGATAGGGCCACCCATGTAAACTCTCATATCTGAAGAAGTGTCAATTAAGAGTCGGGATCTGATCCCATAATCAAACCTGAGCTGATTGATATAGAAACAATTGTAATATGAAATAAAGTTTACAAAAAGCTGTAATTCTTATTGTCATTTTATATATATATATATATGAACATATGGTTAAACATTGAGAACATTTGAAATCTGAAACGTAGTCGTCCCATTGTAACAATAATTGATTACTATAAATTATAATTGAGAAAATTGAATAAAGTACTCCAGGAGAGGTATATCTAAAGTTTGGAGGAAGAAAAATAAAAAAAATAACAGCATTTGTCTTCACTGATCCTCTGTTAATAAAGAAAGTTATGAGTTTTATGTTGGGGGAAAATTGTAACAGGAATGTTGGAGAGTAAGACAATTGTAATGAATAATTATGTGTTCATATTCTTCCTTTCTTTCTTTTTCTTTTAGTAAATCATGAGTGTATTATTTAGAGTATTTTTTAGGGTGGTGGATTGGAAGTATCAGTAGAGCATCAGACACCCTGCTTTGCAGCATAGAGTTACAGGACTTTACATTCTGAGTGCAAATTCTGCTTAGGTTAGCCTTGCCTTTCATCCTTACAGGGTTGATAAAATAAAGTACCAGTCACGCACTGGGGTTGATTTAATTGACTTTCCCCCCTCCCCCTAAAATTGCTGGCCTTGTGCCTAAATTAGAAACCATTATTTAGAGTGATAAGATGATGCAATCGTGATTGTGTTGGCCTGACTCAATTAAAATTTTTGTGGAATTTCCCACACTAGCCTATAATTTTATTTGCAATTATTCAGTCAATGCAGAAAATAACAATGCACTTAGACATGAATAATAATGTGCACAAGTAGAAGATGAATGAACAACTGCAAAAAGTTAGAACAATGGAGACTAGGTTTAGTGAATAATAGTGTTTTGGGGAAATCAATTTAATAGGAGTGTGAAAAACTGGAGATAGGGTGGTTGTCGGTGTAGAAAAATTAAAGGAGTGTAAAAGTGTAGGTGTTCATTTGACTCTCTTCATCCTCTAACCTAACCAATATAATATAGAGAGTGAGTTCACAGCACCTCATTTCTTCTCTGGTGAAACATTTTGGCCATGTTGCAAGGATATGAATAAATCTACTTATACAATTGGAAATTGTTCAGAGATGTGCGACCAAGCGAATACCCTCCCTCAGGCATCTACCATACTCTGAATGTCTTGCTTCTCTGGGCATGGATATATTAAAACTCCGACATCTGGCAACTGACTTAGTAGACACCCACAAGGTTATTAACCATCTTTCCAACAACAACCCTCAGCACCTTTTTGAATTCCATATGTCTAACACCCATGGCATGCCTAGAAAGTCAGAAAACAGCACAGCTCCCATGATTTTCGGAAACATTTTTTCATGCTCAGAGTTGCTGAAGCATGGAACAAACTACCTGCATCAGTTGTTAGCTGTCAAAACACTGCATATTTCAAAACTTCCATGCTTTCCGAAATTCGCCAACACTACACCTGATATTCCTCCTCCATGCACACACACGCATGTATCTGTGTGTGTATCATGACTCATACACTGTTTACTTTCGTAACTGTTGTACGTTATTCTATGTGCTAGAGGGTGGTGGATTGGCAGTATCGGTAGAGGGTCAGACACCATGCTTTCCAGCATAGTTACGTCCCTTTACGATCTGAGTTCAAATCCCGCCGAGGTTGACTTTGCCTTTCATCCTTACGGGGTCGATAAAATAAAGTACCAGTAATGCACTGGGTGATTGCTGGCCTTGTGCCTAAAGTAGAAACAGTTATTCTATGTGCTATACATTTATCTTTGATGAGTTGTAGTGCACATGAGCACTGTAGACAATCATTTTCGATATTATTAAAACTCTATTTTGAATATTGAGGTCTTCCTATTTTGTGGACAACTACAAATATGAGACAAGCATCCTACACACACACATACGCGCGCTCGCGCACACACACGCACGCAGACACACACGCGCGCATACACACACACGCACGCACACACACATAAGAGTATTGTTTCAAACATTTTTCTTACTTCTTATTCTTTTCTGTCTCTACTTTGATAAAATGTTTAACCTAAAGTACCAGATCATTTCTTGTCTTTGTATTTGCTATAAATATTTCTACTGTACACACATTGTTTATGTTTTTGTGCATACTTTTTATCAACCACATATGTCTTCTATTTTCACCTTTTGTTTTCTTTGTTTTAAACTCATGTTTTGACTGTTTTACTGCTTTGTCCATGCGTTAGCTATTCTCGCCGCCAGAAAACCAGTGATTCTGTTTGGATCTAGCTGTTGAAATGACAGGAGCTCAGTCGTCGGGGTCCTGAATTTTTCATATTACCCACTCTACTATCCCAAGTATCGAGTACTCTGGTAATGGTCTAATTGGTTTTTATACAATTCTGATATATATATATATATATATATATATATATATATATATATATATATATATATATATATATATATATATATATATATATATATATATATGTATATATATATATATATATATATTTATTAAAATAACAGATTAAAGTTTAAGCAAAGAATCGCTGCTTTCACCCTTAATGGGATCTTTTTAATAAATATTTGCTCTACGGTTTTTTATATATTATCTTTATCGAGCCCTCTTCGGATTTTAGTCTTCACATTTATTATTATTACTAGTGGATTGGCAGTATCGGTAGAGGGTCGGACGCCATGCTTTCCAGCATAGTTACTTCCCTTTACGATCTGAGTTCAAATCCCGCCGAGGTTGACTTTGCCTTTCATCCTTACAGGGTCGATAAAATAAAGTACCAGTAATGCACTGGGTAATTGCTGGCCTTGTGCCTAAAGTAGAAACAATTATTACTACATATATATATATATATATATATATATATATATATATATATATATATATATATATATATATATATATATATATATATATATATATTTATATATATATATATAAAAACATGAGAAGAATGAATACTGCGTGGTTGCACATGGGTTACATATGATAAAAATAGTCCTTCATCAGTGATTTTCCAACCTTCATTGGTATTTCATCGCTTTAAAAATCATATACCTCCAGTTGGTGCGAGCAATAGCTAAATAAAGCTATTGGGACAAGTAAATCACGTAAAGCGAGTGAGACAAGTAAACAAACATAGAAGGATAGCAACGCAAAGATAGGAAAAAACAAGCACATGCGAGTCCGATCAGCTTAAGCTGTGTGGATTTCATGAGCGAGAGACAACAGACCGTCCGACGCGAGTGAGGTGTGAGCAAAAAAGGACCCCACTTCAGGCCAAATGGGAGGAAGTGAGAAGGGGAGAAGCAGAGAGTGAGTGAGTGGAAGTGTGAGGAAGAGGCCAGTTGAGAGAAAGTGTAACTGACAGAGGGGGCGAAAGAAGGTGAGAGAATATATATATATATATATGATGCCATCTTCCTTGTGAGGCAACTGCAGGAGAAGTACCTAGCAAAAAGTAACACCCTCTACTTAGTATTTGTTGACTTGGAGAAAGTATCCTTCTCCATAATCTGGTGAGCTCTTAGTAAACTATGGTTAGATGAGTGGCTTGTGAAGACAGTATAAGCCATGTATAGAGTGCAGTCACCAAGGTTAGAGTTAACAATGAGTAGAGTGAGGAATTTAGTGTACAAATGGGGGTCCACCAGGGCTCAGTTTTCAACCGTCTCTTGTTTAATATCATCCTCCAGGCCATAATAGAGGAGTTTAAAATTGGTTGCCCAGGGGAACTTTTATATGCAAATGATTGAGTCCTTACAGCTGTATCTGTGGCAGAATTAAAGAAGGAATTCCAAATCTGGAAGCAAAAATTGGAATCAAAAGGTCTTAAAATCAACTTTCCAAAGAGCAAAGTCCTTGTAAGTAGAAAAGAAAACAGTAGCAATCCCCTCAGGGAAATGGCCCTGCTCAGTGTGCAGGAAAGGAATAGGTAGAATTTCCATTTTATGTTCCAAATATAAATTATAGGTACACAAATGATGTAGCAGGATCTCTGGCAGACAAACAAAGAATGTACGCTTTCTGTATGGTAGATGCACAAGAGCAGTAAACAGCAAGAGTCCACATGAAACAAGCTCTATTAAATGCTCAGAGGGCTCCATAGAAGTAGTTGACAGCTTCTGTTACCTGGGTAACCAAATTAGCAGTGGAGGTGGATGCTCTGTAAGTACAGTTGCCAGAATGGAAATGGGGTGGAAAAATTAGCTGCTAGCTATAAAAGGTTTTTCTTTCAAAATGAAAGGCAGATTGTATGATGTTTGAATGCAAACAGCAATGTTGCATGGAAGTAAGACTTGGGATCTGTGTGCAGAGGTCCTATGAAGACTCAAATAAATAGAGCAAATATGCTCTGATAGATGTGTAATTTGAATGTACATGACAACAAAGCATCAATGAACTGGGAGAGAAAATAGGCACGAAATGAATAAGATAGAGTGTGTAGGAGAGGAGATTGCAATGGTATAGACATGTGATACATATGGAAGAGGATAGGTGTATAAAAATGCGAAGAGTGTTAGAAGTATGAGTTCTCTGGTGATATGCCTTGTTACACAGGATCATCAGACAACATTTTCATCAGTTACCCACCCTTAGCTTCTGCTGGAATCTGCTAGATAGCACTATGTCATCAGTTTCCAAATTCATAGCTAAAGGCTTTCAAAATGTTTATTTGTAAACACACCGTATATTGCTAGATATACAATATATATATATATGGGATGAAGTGATAAAAGCTGACCTCCCAAAATTAAACCTCTCAAAGACGATGACACAAGATCGAGATCTCTGGTGATATGCAGTACTGCAGCAGATCTGCCTTCCCATGTGCATGGGATGAAGCATAGAGGTCCCCATTATGCACCACTTCTCTCCCTCTTCCCATGTTTTAACACTTCACCCTCCATCTTTCACCATATAGGTACCCCACTTTAGACCTACCTCTCCAATCCCTATTCTGCATACATGCATCACACACTCCTTAACCTCATCACTTTCCACGTCTGATACACTTCTCTTGTCCAACACGTGCATACAAACATGGAAAGCTGGACATACTCCCCCCCCCCCCCTGTGCTGATGAAATGGCTAAAAGCTCCCAGTCTACTCTCTAAGGTGGTCATGCTGGTGACACAACAAAAAACCCTAGTTCGCCATGTAAAGTGCTCATGTTGGTGACATGACAAAAGAAACCCAGTTCACCCTGTAGGGTGGTCGAGTTGATGATATGACAAAAAGCAACCCAGTCCACCCTGTAACGTGGTCAAGTTAGTGACATGACAAAAAGCACCCAGTCCACCCTGTAAAGTGGTCATGTTGGTGACACAATCATAAGCACCTGGTCTACCCTGTAAGATGATTGTGCTGGTGATATGATGAAAAACTACCCAGTCCGACTTGTCAGTTAGTTGTCTTGGTGCCATGATAAAAAGCACCCAGTCCACATTGTAAATGTGATTGCATTAGGAAGGGTATCCAGCCATAGAAACCAAGCCTGAAATAGTTCTGTTTGAGCAAGGCATGGTCACCTGATCTAACTTGCCTCACAATGGACAACTCATCTAACCCACGCTAGTGTAGAAAAATAGACGTTAAATGGTGGTGATGATATTGATGATGATGATATGTATATATATATATATATATGGTGGCTGCCAACTCATTTTCGAGTACGGCCACAACTTTATATCCATGTAGGAGAACTCCTACCGATGCGCTGAACGAATGTGACTTTTTAGTCCAGCCAGCGACTTGAAAACTCTGGTACAAACACTACACTTGTGACAATTATTGACACATAGTGTTGGGCCCATGGTACCATGTGACGACAAGTGCAGAGAGATCTCCAGATATAAAGCAATGCCTGTGCTGTGAAGCTTTTATAGTGAGCAAAGGCACTGCACAAAGCCAGTCCCACTCTCTTAACCAAGATGATATTTACCAAAAAGAAGAACAAGTCAACATCATTGGATACCATCAGGGTTGCAGGTGTTATACCAGAGTTTTCCTTCTCCGAGAATTCTGCCTTGACAAAGGCTAAGGGTGTCATCTCTCCCGGTGATTTTGGATGGCCATTGACTCTTTAGAGCTCCTTTGCCCTTTGACAGGTTTTGTTTTTAGTCCTGCAGGATGTCCAAAGTCACCCTCCTCACCAAGAAACCTTGGTGGGGTTGCCAGTTTAGTCGCCAACGACCCGACCATGGGACAGGTTGTACTGGGATACATGTTACCAGTAGCACCAACTGGTGACCTGACATACATATATATATATATACATGCATACATACATACAAGGGTCAGCTGAAAAGTTCATAGGCTGACCAAGATACTCTCATGGAATGGCCAAATGAGGTTTATTTTTCAACATCGTCCTTTGAAAGAAATGATGCAGTTATTGATAAGAAGAGTTCAAATTAATACGTGCAAGATTTCACAGCTCTAGCATCAAGTCAATAGTCAGCCTATGAACCTTTCAGCCAACCCTCATATAATTCGGTGTGAGTAAAATATTTTGATGAATCTTAGCAGTACATTTAATGCTCATGTTTACGCATAATCTAAAATATTATAATTCTGAATACACTTGGATATTTCTAATTGGTGATCCTCTATTCATAACAACATGCCTCTACTGCATGACTTTGCTTCTACTGCTTACACTAATTGACTATTCTATGATTATGTAAATCACTTGCTCAATATTATTTTTATGTGTCCTCTTCGCCTTTTGTAAGCTTGCTTATACCTTTTTATATTTTTGTTATCTATATTCTTCTTGATGTGCTAAGTAACCCAATGCTTCCATCTACTGTTTTTTCTGATGAAAAGTGGATTTGTTTGAAAGCCATTTAAATTGTTAATTATTAACTGTTGGAGTGGTTGATTAAATGTACTGGCATTACACTTATCTCTATAGAAACGATTGTTGAGATTAAAGATAGATTTGGAATAGCAACTTTGGTTTTCATTTTGTATTAAGTATTTATGCTCTGTGACTTTCACTGTCTTCAACTACAGGTGTCTTAATCCATCGGAGTACACCTTTGTTTCGACTTGTATTCCTGTATGACTCTAATAATGCATTGAGCTTTATGCACCTTACCAAAAATAATAGTGGGTTATTCCACTCTAATTATATCTCTCTATATATATGCTCTTTCTCTTGCTCGATGGGACTGGGGTCATCCTAGGTTAGTGATCCCAGTAGCGTCATTGTGCACAGAGCCGACCAGATCCACCAGTGCCCTCCATTGCTGGCAGTCCCATACCAGCCACTCTGCATCCTCCAAGGTGACATTGAGCCTCTGGAGATCTTCCTTAATCACATCCAGCCATCTGGTGTGGGGTCTGCCATGGGGTCTCTTCCAGCCTGTAGCTGGTGTGTTGAATTAGAGTAAAACACTGGTAGGATGCCCATACCAGTTGATGGCTAGGAGGTGAGAGACTGCAGGCTGATGTGTGCATGCATGCAGCTCTTCTTTGGAAATGTAGTATATCTGATGTTCTTGATGGTACTCAGGTCTATGTTACTGAAGCTGTTAAACCTCTTTGCCAGGGTCTTCATGAGGGGCCACGTTTCTGCTCCATAGAGGAGACTGGAGAGGACCGATATGGATCTTCATCTTCTGGGAAATAGAGCTGTGGCGCTAAAGAGATTTCCATTGGGAGTGCATCCCCTAGCAGCCAGACCACATCTGCAGTTGATCTCTGGGATGAGGTCTCCGTTGTTGGTGATTGTGGAGCCCAGGTAAATGAAGAAGCTGACGAATGTCGGGGCCAATATGAATTGGGAGAGGCTCTGGGTTAATGCTGACATACATCAGCTTTGTCTTTGTCCAGCTCACTTGAAAGCTAAGCTTTGCTGATTCCTCCAGGTATATTGTCTATGCATCCTGAGCTGGTCAATCGAGTTTGTGAACAGAGTGGTTTTGTTTGCATACTCGAAGGTAGTAAGGTGGTAGTTCCTGAAGGTAACGCAAGAAACTTGCCCACATACCTTGATCATCAGATAGTCGATGACACAGTTGAAGAGGTTGGGGACAACCATATAACCCTGTCTGAACCCACTGTTGATGAATACATATACACTGTGTGTATTCTGATTTTTAGGATAAATACATTGCATGCCTGCATGTTCTAAGAAGTGTCAAAAGGGGTTGGCTTCAGGAAGAGCATTCAGTTGTAATATACTGCCTCAGAAACTCCTGCTCAGTTCATGCCAATATAGAAAAAGTGAATATAAAAAAGATGAAGGATGATGGTGATAATGATGATAGTACATACTTTTGTAGAAGATTTATTCAATAGAATACTTGAAGCTGTTCACCTTGAGTGGAAAAATTTGTTTTTTCATACTAGACCTAAGAAACTTGGTGTGTTACAAAAAACGTACATAGCACACCATGTAAAGTGGTTGGTGTTAGGAAGGACATCCAATTATAGGAACCATACCAAATGAGCAAGAGGGATCGATCTGACTTCTCTCATCTCAGACTGTGACAACTATAAAAAATATACAAAAAGTTAATTTCCCACCTCTACAACATGCTAAAATCAAAATAGCTATATGTATTTTTACTCATTTAAATCTATTGTTTCTTTCTTAAGTTCTCAAATACTGTTTAGACTCAGGTCAGTCTTGATTAAGCAGCCATTTGATCAAAGGTGTCCAAATCATGATTACCCCATTCAAAAGAATAACAAAAAACAAAACAAAAAAAATGAGCTGTTCTTTTCTTTTAGATGGTAGATTTAGCTGTTATTACTAAAAGGCTAAAAGGGTGAGTGAATATATAGAGCAGGCATGGGCAACCTTTTTTGAGCAGATCACATGAGATATGGCTCATCTTATGGTGGTCAGCAGTGGCGGACTGGCCAGGTTGCCAGGTTACCCAATGGCAAGTGGGCCCAGGGTGCCCACGGTAGCATTGCAGGAGCCCACTGTAAGTACTTTAGGGGCCTTTGCTTTCAAAAAAATGTTTTAAAATAAGTATAAGGGAAAGAATAACAAATTTAAAAAAATAAATAAACAAATAAGCAAAACATTTAGTCAAACAATTCCCTAGGGAATTAATAGAAACCAAAATATATGATAGTGCTAACAGTTGGAATCCCTGGTTGTCTAGCTTACTGTATTCATTCATACATACTTGCATACATACATGGACACGCACACACATGCATATATATATATATATACTTACCCATACACACGAGCTGCAGGCCAAATAACTTTTGATATTAATGGGTTAAAGACATATGTAAAATCAATTAGTGGTCAGTTCTTCAGCCTAAAGTCCCTTCAATTTGAAAACATGTATATATAAATCTCTATATACACATGTACATGTACACACATATACACACTCCCAGATATATATATTGAGTGAAAGACCAAAGGTCATTATTGAAAGTCTCTTGATGTGTATATTTCACAAAATACTTAATATTTTTTATTGGTGATGGTAAGAATGATCACTTGCATACTCTACTCTAAATACTATACATTCACAATTATTTAAAAATTAAATTATAACATTCTGTTTTAACATTTAGTATTACTGTATACAGCCAGTAATATGTACAGAATATATACACTATAATTAGTAAAAAATGTACATTTTTTTTCCTCAAAAATTTTATTGCACTGTTTTGTTTTCACTTATGTATTTTTTGAAAATGTTATTTATTCATTATAAAAATTAAATGATAGCATTCTATATGTGGGTGGGCCCCTTTATCTCCTGGCAACCAATATTTTTTAGACATAGTCCGCCACTAGTGGTCAGTATTACTAAAACAAGTTCGCAGTAAAATTTCATTAGGCATGCCATTCAGAAAACTAAATGAGTTGCAGTTGGCCCATTGACAAATGCTTGAACCATAAATGGAAAAATCCAGTTTAAAGAATTCACTTCACTCACCCAGTCATTTTTATCAACAAAATTTCTTAAGAAAAACTTCTGTATTTAAGATATCTGAATTACAGCAAATTAAATTTGCTTTTAGTCTTTTTCTCATTTATAGTAATTTCACTTCACTTACATCACCTATTACACAGGCATGGATATTACACGATCTAAAGCAGGTGGATTGGCATAATTGGTAGAGCATCAGATAAAATGCTATTGTGGTATTTGTTCTGGCTCTTTACATTCTGAATTCAAATTCCACCATGGTCAACTTTGCCTTTTATCCTTCTGGTGGATTAAAGTACCAATCAAGTATTAGGGTTGATTTAATCAACTTTGTCTTTTGGACAAATTTGCTGGACATATGTGCCTAAATTAAAAATCAACATTCCTTAACTCTTAAATTTGAAGCCTTGTGGTGCTTCTGTAATATATGAAAGAAGCGTCTACATGATCACTCGACCTGCTAGAAATAACAGCCAAATCCTACTGTCATTAAAAAATACATTGTATAATGTAGTCCTAGTTACACTGTGTCTGAATATAATATGGATTGGCATGTCAATGAGGAATCCTTTAATTAGTCGTTTGATTTGCTTGAAATAGCAGCCAAATCCTTTTCAAACAACTGTTATAAAAGCTATTATATAATGTAATCTAAAATAAATTCTGCTAAAACAGATGAGATGGTCAAGGCCAGAATGCTTTTTGGTCAAACTGACCTAGGGCTAAAAACAATCACAACAGCAATTACTTATTCATAATTGAAGTTGAAGAAAAACATTATAGCTTTTCGTAATTTTCTTTTTTACAAAATAAACGCGAGAATAAAACCTATTGAAAATAATGTTAACCTATAATCATTTATGTTATTAGTTTTATTAATTGAAATAAGTAATATTTCTTATATATAATTATATAAATTATTTACATGTACGCGTATGTATAATACGAAACTAACAAAGGAATTCCCACTTAAGTCTGGAGGAATTGTCGTCTGTGAGGAAAGAATCCCATTAATATGGGACTAATTTAATGTGTTGTTGTAGTCAACAATGCCTGGGTTAGTTTTGTTTAATCGTCGATGGCATATCAGTGGAGATGATTTAGTATTTCCAGGACTGTTGGAAATTTTGACTCGGCTTGCATGGTAAATATTTTTAATCTTCTTAAAACAAATTTATACACTAATAAGCTTTTGTCTTTCTCTGTCTCCCTTTTTATATATACATGCATATATATATATATATATATATATATATATATATAACTATTTAACGTCTGTTTTCCTTGCTAGCAAGGGTTTTAAATATATATATATATATACATGTGTGCGCATATGTGTAGTGTTTTGTTTATGATGACATAGGAATGTGAAAGGTTTTATACATAACCAATGCTTGCCAAGCGTCTCTATACACGAGAAACGTGACATATATAGGTATTTTGAAAGAATATCTGTCCGTTCCAACCACCCGAAATGGAATGGACAACAATGCATCTAAATTATTTAATAAAAGTCAAAACCGTGTATAATGACACAAAAATATAAAATCATGAACAAAAATGATAACGGAAAGAAGAAGAAAAAAAGGGATGGGGGTGGCAATTCACCATCAAGTGCGACATTCGGCAACACCTCACACCCTGGGGGTTAATTGTACACTTTCAGGCAAGCCAGCACGCTCTCATCATTACCACGGGTGATGGCGAGGCTAAAGAGTATTATTACATACTTCATTTTTTTTTCCAGATCTATTAAATAAAAATGTCATGAACCTTGTTACTGACCAATGAGTCTTTTTATTTCATTTATGAGGTAAGAATTAATTGAGGAATGTTTCTAATGACGTTGGGTGTGAGTGTACACTGAAGCTTGACACACTTGACAAATACCATTTACTTTCGATTAAAATTTATACATAAATAATAGCCTTCTGTTTATTTCAGTTTGCCCTATCGAAAATACTTTTCGAAATAATGTGAGAGGAAATTAAGGATATTTTTATAGAAGAAAAAAACGCCCCACTCGCTTTCAGTGAAAAAAAAAAGATTTTTCCTCTTTTTTTTTGTGCTATCAACTAATGCAACCTACAGGATTTTGGCAATCAACTTTTTTCCCGGAGAACGGAGGAGGCGGGTGAATCCCCTCCTCGGAGATTTCTACGGATTTTTTTTGTGTGTTATAAACTAACATGACCGTCAAACCAGTGGGAAACGACTAGATTTGTAGAAAAAAGAAAGGGGCGAATAGGGCATCGGAGTTTCGCAGATCGGCACTCGCTCGCATTTGGTGGAAAATAATTATCTTTCCTTGTTTTATCTGGACCTCTTAGATGCTTGCAATCGACTTTTTTCCCCCGGAAAACGGAAACCCTAACCATAACCCTAACATTAACCCTAACTCGGGAAGATAATTACTTCCCACCAAATGCGAGATGTGTGTAGATCTGTGAACCCCCCCCCCCTACTCCGGGGAAAAAGTTGATTGCCAGATCTTGGAGGCTGGATTAGTTGATAGCACACGAAAAAATCCCCGAGGAAATCCCCACCCCTACTGAAATCGAGTGGGGGAGTTCTATAAATTTACCAAATGAATTAATCAGTGATTTCCAAACTTATTTGGTAGAAAACCCTTTTATAATCTTCCAAAATATACCTATATTTTTCAGGCCACTCCCAACTCCTTAATTTTAATAAGATACTAAATGAAAAAAAATTGTTTCAGAGAGAAAATTTATTCACACACACACACATATATATATATATACATAACCCATATAAATTTTCATTAAAATTTACTAAAAAACACCTTATCTCACGGAAACATCTTCGGGAAACACTGCTACATAGTATAAAAGAAAAGAAGACAAAAGTGATTCAAAGGAGCGTTACTAAGAACAGGAAACGACAGAAAAATGGACTAAATATGTCTTCACAGTTTTAAGTCTTGCTCATCTGTTTACCTAGTTCAAATTCTGTTTGGGTGAAAACTTGTCTCTGTCTCTTGGGCTTATGAGGGGTGGGTGTCAACGAAATACAACTAGTATTGAACAGCTAATAAATTCAACTAACTGGTTTACAAGCATCAAGGGAGTGTCTTCATAATTGTTTGACTTTCTAGAAATAACAGCCAAAATTTCCCTCATATAACTCCCAATCATATAAAAGAAAGCAGGGGTACATTAGGTAATGCTGCCCCAGATACACTATACCTGAAAAAAAAAAAAAAAGAAAAAAAAGATGCTCATGGCTGAAATACCTTTGATTTCATTTGGAAGGAGCATGTAAGCAGTTGTTTGAACTATTGGAAATAGCTACCAAATTTCCCTCAAATCATACTTTTAAATTTATGAAGGGTACATCAGTTAATGTGGTTCCTGGTATGAAAAAAAATAAAGCAACAGGCATAATCTGGATTCTCTCTCTCCCATGAATTAGCTTGTTAAATGGTTATTTTCTTTTGTTTTAATATAAGGCTTCCTTTCACTCCATAATGTTAATTGAATTGATTCTAGTACATTATGAAAATTTATATTTTTTATCCTGTAGCTAAATATAGAGTAAAGTTAATGACAGTAAGATTTGAACCCAGAAATATTGTTAATATTGTACCTTCATGTATAATAGTTTGAAGGACAGAAATTTTACAGAAAAGATAGAATGAAATGCTATATATTACAATATTTAATTATTTTCCTTTATAGTCTGAGTTCAAGCCATCTATTGTTTGACTTTGCCTTTAATTATTCCAGAGTGGTTATTGTTGTGTAGTTCTAGGCTAGCCATGAGCATGAAGACCTATGATCAAATATATTCAAGACTATTTAGGTGTATATAGGATTTCATTAATCAATGTTTATTTCCTTTTTGAAGATGGTAGGGTTTGATCTGAAGGTAATTTGACTACTATCTCCAGCAGGTCAAGCAACCATATAAAAGTTCAGTCATGGGCTTGTTCTTCTATGGTTGATAGCAACGATATTTTATTCTCTAAATTTATATCTTTAACAGTGTTATTTTGTATTTTATTAATTACCAACCTGTTTAAGACCACCCTTGGTTCTGTGATACAAAATCATCTATTTTAAATCTAAGGCATCTATCATTATTTTATTGGCAGTATCAGTAGAGGGTCGGACATGCTTTCCAGCATACTTACGTCCCTTTACGATCTGAGTTCAAATCCGGCCAAGGTTAACTTTGCCTTTCATCCTTACAGGGTCGATAAAATAAAGTACCGGTAATGTACTGGGTAATTGCTGGCCTTGTGCCTAAAATAGAAACTTATTTTATGTAAGAAACTTTTGTTGTTCTAAACACTGAATAAAGTTAGTGATTTTACTAGTCTCCTCCAAATTCTTGGTTATTTGAACATTAATTGAAACACATAGACAGTGTATTTCATTAGAAATTTGTTCCCACAAATGTAAAGGACTTAAATTTTATAAGGCAGATAGAATGAGTTAGGGTGACTTTGTATTTTATTCTTAAAAGTAATGTAAGCTTTTTAACATTATTTAGTGTGTGGTGGAAGGGAAATTCCCCATACACTGGCTCTCCAAGGCTGCTAAGGTCAGCCTAGTTGATGTTCTGCAATAGTTTAGAGGGATACAGTTTGGTGGGAAAATAATTATAGAATGTTTTAGATTTTGGAAGGTAAGATAAAAAGTTGGTATATCTCTGACAGTGGTTATGAAGTGTGTTTGTTGTCACCAAATGTAGTTTGTATTTGTGATTTGGTTACTGAGGTGACTAGATGAAAGTGTCTGTAATAGATGATGCTTGGTCATTGTAGTGTTGCTGAATTTGTAGTAGTAATTGTTGGCTTGATGGGTGATTCCCTGAGTTGCACTCTTCCATATAAGTGGTGTGTGAATGTTTGTGACGTTATGGCACATGAATTGTGTGTGTGTCTTAGTGAGTCGAGATGTGTGGCTGTATTTGTTGCCAAAGTCAGTATTTGAAGTTATTGGAACAGAAACCATTGTACTTGAAAGGATTGAGTGATAGTACAGATTGTGAATTAGTTGGCTTTCTGTATTAACTGCATTTTCTCTGATATATAAACAGTATTCGTACATGGGGTACATCTGTACCGGATTGAAAGTCAACAACTGTATATATTTTTGGGTCCCGGAGAGGATGTTTATCCTAAATGTGTGGTTGCCATGAAAGTTCAAGATATTAGAGCTTAGCATTTATAGTAATGACCAGAAATAGAATCTAGTTCATAGAGTAGTCTTGGTATATTGTCATTTACTCTCAAATAGTAATCAGACAGTATTGGGAGTCTTTATGTGGTTGATATACTTGCTTGAAATAGCAGCCATATCTGTCTCAAATTATACCCTACTGTTATGAAAAGGAATATACACATTGGATAATGTTTTCCATGATAGGCAATGCCCAATAGAGGGATTGAATGGTCATGGCTTGACTGCATTCGATCCTATACTTTCTCAGTCACAGGTGACCTGGTGATAAACAACAATAATACTTAGCATTTGAAATGAATAGTAGTTTAATATATTTTGTTTCATATATATTTAACATTTTTTCTCTCTTATTTCAATTGGTTTAAAAGTAATAATTGTTTCTACGTTAGGCACAAGGCCAGCAATTACCCAGTGTATTACTGGTACTTTATTTTATCGACCCCGTAAGGATGAAAGGCAAAGTTAACCTCGGCGGGTTTAAAAGTAATAATGAATTTCAAACATTCCAGCCAACATCCTGTATTAGATAAGTGAAATTTGACTATGATTTGTTTGTTTTGGGATTAAGACAAAATTGTAGCTCATGTTATTTAGCTTTGCAACAGGATATAAACTACAATATTGTCTAGTATTTACTCTTTTTTATTTATTAATCTTATAACTGATAGTGAAAGCATTATGCTGAAAAAGGCCAATTGAAATTGAATCTTGATTTTTATGTTTAACCCTTCAGCATTTACATTACTCTATATATACCTATATATATACTATTATATTTTTGTGGTAAAGGCTTTATCTTACATAATTATCTCACATAATATCGCATCTATGAGATTTTGATGTTATTTATTTTGAGAATGATATCTTAACATCAGTATAAATTGCCAGTTACAGCCGGTTTGAACAGAAAGAGGTGAGTGAATTCTGGCTGGATACAGCCGGTTTAAATGCTAAAGAGTTAAATAAAATGTCATAGGACAATCTATTTCCTATGGCATTGCAACATTGTTAGAACTTTTATTTAGGAATGAAGAAAAACACTCGTTTAATTAAAAATCTTAAGCTTCACTTATAATTCTGTGTTTTAATAACTAGAACCAGTAAAGGGTGTTATACTTACAATCATAATGTTGTGGGTTTGCTTTCTGGACTGGGCTGTGTTGTGTTCTTAAACAAAACACTTCATTTTACATTCCTCCAGTATACTCAGCTGAAAATGAGTACCAGCAGTAGCTGGGGTTTAACCCTGTGATGGCCTGGTGTCTTGTCCAGTGGGGAGTCTTGCATTCTGTCGAAACCGGGATAAGCACCAGCCTGATGAGCTTCTGGACTTGAGACAGACTTTAGAATAAAGTTCCCAAGTAAGATAATCTTTTCAGTTATTGAATCTGTAGTATTGGATCCAAGACTGCACTTACTGTATGGTGAACTTTAGTGAAGTTAAACATATTGTATTAAAAAAGTTGTGTTGAAGACAGTTATATATAATTGTTTCTACTTTTGGCACAAAGCCAGCAATTACCCAGTACATTACTGGTACTTTTATTTTTCGACCCCGTAAGGATGAAAGGCAAAGTTAACCTCGGCGGGATTTGAACTCAGACCGTAAAGGGACGTAACTATGCTGGAAAGCATGGCATTCGACTCTCTACTGATACTGCCAGACAAGTAAAGGAAAAGTAAATTGCTTTTAAGGTGCTGTTGAATTTGTTTACTTTTATGTCAAATTTATTCCTTCCTTTCTGCTGAATATCCTCTAAAAAACACTAATTAGAAACAATTGTGCTTGTGTTATTGTATGATTATATGAAATATATTTTATAAAAACACAGTTTTTAAAGTTTAAGCATTATATTTAAGCATTTGTCTCCATTGTTTTTAGAACATTTGGTCTGTTCTGATATCACTAATGTCCTCCAGTTAGATGATCAGACAGTAAAATAAAGGTTTCAAGTTCAATAACTATCTTAACTCAGGAATATTACCTAAAAAACAATTAGAGATGATATTAACCCCCCCACCCCCCCAAATCCTTAAAATCCAAGACATCATTATATACTTGGAAAAATATGGAGATTGTTGTTTAATCTTGAATTAAACTTGAAATTAACTTTGCTTGTCATCTTTCCAAGGTCAATAAATAAAGTGCCTGTCTAGAGTGGTGAACTAGCAGAATTGTTAGAGCATCAAGCTTGCAGTATTTGTTCTGGTTCTTTAAGTTCTAAGTTCAAATACAACCATAGCCTATGTTAGTTGTAGAAGTAACCTTTCATTGAGTTTGATATCACCTCCTTGGCCTTGGATACCTTTAGCAGAATGCAGTGTTGCAAACATTCGGGTCAGGTCCCCATTTAGAGGATACCTATCCCTGCCCACTTGTTCCAGAGGCCTTGAAAAGAGTCATGGTTACTGTTTTTCCTCTTTACTAAACAATAACAAAAATGGTAGGAATTGTTACAGGAGAGAAAGCACAAGAAATTATGGCTGGTTTTATTTTACTTTTTTTGGATAATTTTGTGTATATCTATGAAAAATATAATTGATCACTTCTATTATCTTTTTGTTATTTAGGTTGATTGCTATAATTGTGGTTTTTAATCACCACAAAGAAGCCTTCAGTTGCAATGATGGACATCTGTTATGGACATACTACATTGGAGTTATTACTCTTCTTTCAATCAGCATTATTTTGACTATAGGTATAATCAGTATAAGTATGAAAGGGAATATTACCAACACGTTTCCTCGAAGAAAGCTACCATATTTCCTCTATCTAAAAGTTCTCCTTGGAATGCCTGAACTTATCTGGAACATACTTGGTAAATATTATATTTGGTTATTGAACTATTTGAACAAATACACGCATGCACACACACATATATATTTATATATGGATTTATGTTGGGAGGTAGATTTATGTAATTTACATCCGACCGAGAATTACAGAGCCTCTCATGCACACAATCATAATATGTCCGTATCTGGCTATGGCCTGATGAAAAGAGGCCGTGATAGTCACCTGAACCCTACTGTGACATCACTCGTCCCTCGTTTGTGGTAAGACCTATCCATATTTCCGGCAGTCTCTTTTCATCAGCTCCACAATTTATAAGTAAAAATAACAACAAACATTTACTGAGAATTCAATTTATTGGTTGACTGGTACTCTAGTTTCATGGGGGCAACAGTTAATTCATTCACCAGAGAGCAGTTACCATTGCTGGCAACAACAGATTTTTCTCTCAGAATGAAAGGCTAACTTATGAACCAATGGTTATGCTATATGATAGTGAGGCCTGGACCTTGAATGTAGATCTGTGGTGTGTTGGAACGAAATGTGACAAACATGCTCTGCTGGATATGTAATGTTAGTATTCATGAAGGAAGGAGCATGGGTGAGGACAGTAGAGAAATAGGTTTCAGAGGGATCAGTTGTTGTATCCAAGATAGAAGGCTGAGTTGGTTTGGACATGTGATACATATAGAGGATGGCAGTTATATAAAGAAGTGCTAAGGTCTTGAAATTGATATGAAAGAGGTAGACCTAGGAAAGCATGGAGCAAAGTAGTGAATATTGACTTCAGAGAGTTGAATCTCACAATAGAAATGACAAAGGGCTGTGATGATTAGCGGCTTGTGGTGCTGGAAAAGATCTGGCCATTCTGGCAAGCAGTTACCCTATACAAACCTGTTAGGAAATTTTCCTATTAATATGTTGCTCTGTTATACATACCATCCTACTCTCTCTACTATTCTATTTGATATATCTCACCCTCACCCTCATCTGAATCACTCCTACTCACTTTCTTCTAATAGATTCTCTTTACCACGTTGCCCACAGACTCGGAGTAAATCACAGCCTTCTGGTACCCACCCTCCCACTCATGCATTCTGCTTTTCTCAATGCTACCCACTTAAAGAGGGATACTCTTA
>OZ024743.1:145878974-145897145 GCA_964016885.1 Eledone cirrhosa | reverse complement strand
TACTCTTAATCCTGCACATATCCAATCCTTCCCTCTACTTCCAGTTTTATAATGTATTCTCCTCTCCATCACTGCAAACTTTTGAGTGGCTAGACCTCCTTCAATCTCTCCGCAACCATATCTAACATCTACCACTCTATACTTGCACTCACTTTTCCCTCTCCTCCCAATATCATATCCTGTATATCCAGATGGTATGTATATCTCAGTAAATTTCTCGGCAAAATTCGTTAAAATTAGACCAGGCACTCACTTTGCTATGAACATAAAGGAAAGAGAGAGATAAGTGAAGATGTAACAACCAATTACAAGATATTTTGTCTGACATTGTTGGATTTTGCTATCCACTTGTTATTGTGGAAAAGCAAGAGTACCTCATAGCAAAGTAATATTGCACAGAATTAGACTTCAGTGCAAAGGTTGAATATATTGCATCCAGTATCATCAAGTGGTGGTGGGACTGACTTTGACTTTTATTGAGAGATGACAACAATCACATTTGTACACAGTATGTAACCTAGATTATTGGTGTTATACACACTGTCAAAGTTAGCCTGTCATGTTGAAGAAAAGTTTATTGTTTTACTCATGTTGACCATGAAAAATTGTGACATATTTTAAATATTGTATTTCTACTATGCATTTAGAGCTTCAATAAATAATAAAAGTTTATGTTGTTTTGCCTTCAAAGAATGGTGACTCACAAAGAACAGAGACTTTGTTGAAAGGAGAGAATTTCTTAGCTATGCAGGCGACTAGGCAACCTCTCTAGTTATAGTGCAATGACAAATGTACACTTTGTAAAGTGGTTCGCAATCAAATGGAGACCACTTAGAATAGAGAAGATGCTTTAGATTTGTTGAGGACATGACAAATTTTCTAGTGTTGGTGCCATAAAAATGCACTCAGTACACTCTATAAAGTAGTTTACGTTAGGAAAGGCATCCAATCATAGAAATCATGCCAAATATGGAACAAATGAGCCAGATGTGGTCCTCTCACCCAATCACCCACCAAGGACAAACGTAACTGACTCAAGTTATAACAACCATTCAACTCATGCCAGCATGGAAAGTGGATATAAAATGAGGATGATTGTAATCATCTTTTCACAATATGCACTCAAACTAGAAAGATTACACCATAATGTTTCAAGTAAAGTTATGTCAACCTTTCATTGTATGAGTAAATATTTCTGAAATGATAATGTGATATATTTTAAGTAGAACAAATTACTGAATTACAACTGGCACTTGATTGTGAATTAGTGTTCTAGCAAAACAAATGTAGGACAAAATAACTGCATTAGGCTTGGAATTGTTCCAGGATGATGAAAGGTAGAGAAGAAACAACTCTGCAGAAATCTAAACAGATGTCTACTTGATTGCATTTCAAATATTTGTGTGTATTTTTACATTAACTATTATTGTTTGTTAGTAATTATATTCAGGACAATCTGTATGACTAGCTGAAGTTAATGCAGTTAATATTTAATTAAAATTATTAAGAACTATTAGTTTGAGGAAAGCTTTGCATAAGCAAATAGTTGTAAAAAAGTACAATGCAGGAAAGAATTGATTAAATGTTGAGTATGAAATCACTAAAAATAAGATGAAAGTAGATGGCTATAACAAGTGGTGGTGATATCATAGATCAGACTCTACAGTAGCTAGATGAGAGAAAAGATAGATGATGATGGTGGGTCAGTCTGAGTTCACTCATCAGGTAAATAACTATTTCTTAGATGTAATCTACATAGAAAAGGTATACTAGCCAAAATATTGAAACAGTACTTAATTCTGAGACAATTAAACAATTCTTGGGGTTTATCAGGTGTTTAGAATTAAAAATTATGTGCACAGTTTCCACATGAGACCATTAAAGAATCATAACATTGGTTAAATAGGAATTATGTATTGTTTTGAGCTGCATGTTCATGTCTAAAGGGGTAGTGGTTCAGTTTCTTTAGGATTTGTAAGTATCTCTTTGGTACTGTTCATTGTTTTGAAAGTCATCATTAGTGGAGGAGATGTAGTATTGAAGGAAGATATTGAGGATGTGATTGAATCAAGATACCTCTCCTGCAAAGTTTGTGGCTTTGTCAAAATTAGATATAATTATTTTCATTATCTTTCCTACAAGGAGTATTAATATTATTGTAAATTACTTGAAAGGGAGGTCTTCTTAAACATACTGTATTTCCTGGCGCCGAAGACGCTTTCTCCTCAAGGACAATTTAAAAAAAAATAATAAACAACCTTCGGCCTCCAGGACGCATGGTAGATTTTTGAGACTTATTTTAGGAAAAAAGTAGCGTCATCGATACCAGGAAATACGGTAAGTCTTTTGCTTTTGAATACTCTTTAGTTTAAGGAAGTTAACCCTTTTAATCTGAATTAGTTGTATTACTACAGCTATTCTTATAATATTACTATGATGGCCGTAGTAATATAACCATATAGGTAATATAATTTCACCTCATATATTATGCCTCATGAAAATATATAGTTAAGTTGATAGGGTCTGGATTAATTTGCTGATTTAATCAGTGGCAGCATTGTAAAATCAAGTGCTTTGATTGGCTGGAGAATGTAATGAGAAAGTGAAAGCCTTGTATTCAAACTCATACCAGTGTCTCTGGTCATCTTGTCATTAAATCTGTTCTCTGCTATTGATAACAGTTAGTGGTGGTGTCTGTTGTGCAACAGTCCAGCTCACATTAACACTTATCAAGCATTGGTATTCACCACCACCAGATACTTTACTTGAATTCATGAGATTCTACAAGGAGGTGCATTCATGCACACGCACGCACGCATGCTCGCTCACTCTTTCTCTCTCCAAGTGAAAGGTAGATTGTTTGATGTCTGTTTACAGAATGCAATGCTGCATGGTAGTAAGACATGGGAATTAAATGCAGAGGCTGTGTAAAGGCTAGAAAGAAATGAATCACATGTTCCATTGTATGTGTAATGCTAGTATACATATTTGATGAAGTACAAATGAGTTAAGATAAAAATCGGGTATAAGAGGAATCAGATGTGTCCATGAGAGAAGATTTCACTGGTATAGATATGTAATATTTATGGATGATATTTGTTGGGGGAAGATGCTTTAAGAGTTCCAAGTGGAAGGAAGATGTGGTACAGATCAGGGGCGAAGGGTGTGTGCATGCGTTATAGAATCTTGAGTTGATCAATTGCGTCGGTTGAAGCAAGCAGAATTTTGGCTGCTTACTAAAACGTATAGACAAAAAAAAAGATAACACACACACACACACATACACACAAACACATACACACACACACATACACACAAACACATACACACAAACACACGACAGCTTTGGGGCAAGCAGAATTTTGGCTGCTTACTAAATCGTAAACATATAAAAAGATAACACACACACACACACACTAGATAACACTACATGCGGCTTTGGCCGGGAGGGTCATTTAGGGGGTGGTGGGGTAAGGCTGCACAGCCCCACTTTCCACCATAGCGATTGGACTGCATGCCCTGCTTTCCAGGTTACCCTTCGCCACTGGTACAGATAGGTTAAGGAAGACTTGGGCAGAAGTGTCGAAAGCAAATCTCATTATGCTGAATTTTACAAAGGAGATAAGTGAAGGTTTGTTGGAGAAGATTCATTCTACATATGCAAATATGTAAAAATGATGATGATGATGACAATGAATATAGGAATGAGAAGCAAAGTTGGGATTGTGAGAAAGTATTTAGCTATAATCTGTCATCAAATACTCTTGGGTTAGCTGTGCCTTTCATCTTTCCAGGTATGGTAAAATCAGTATCTACAAATTTGTGTCCTTGTATCAATGTAAGAAATCATCATTATTATTATATGGATTGGCAGTATCAGTAGAGGGTCGGACACCATGCTTTCCAGCATAGTTACGTCCCTTTACGATCCGAGTTCAAATCCCGCCGAGGTTGACTTTGCCTTTCATCCTTACGGGGTCGATAAAATAAAGTACCAGTAATGCACTGGATAATTGCTGGCCTTGTGCCTAAAGTAGAAACAATTATTATTATTATTTGGTAGACAGTATTTATTGGTGTAGTCATCTATGCTTAAATAATTGTGGTTCACTTTCTAGCTAAGAATAGGAATAAATGATCAGAACGCAATGTTGTTGTTTAGCCCCAGGTAAGCTATGGTTAAAGAGACCTAAAACCTGATGAAAGGCATTCAGACATAGCTTATCTCAGCCTACATTATCCAATATGTGAATCCATTACAAAAAAGGTAGGGTATAATTCAAGGGAGATTTTGCTGTTATTTCTAGCAGGTTGAGTGACTATGTACAGGCTCCCTCATTGGCTCATCATTCATCAAAAGTAGTTGTTATATGCAGTAATAACAAAAGCATTAACACTTCTATAAACAAAACACTTCTATATTTTGGGACTCAAAATCAAAGTGGTGTTCATCATTATCTTTATTTTAATGTCCATTTTACATGAACACATCAGTTGGACAAGATATTTTGAGGCAAAATTCTATGGCCAGATACATTTCCTATAGTACAGATCTATGCTCATGCAAATGCTGGACTGCAAGATTTGTCTATGTTTCACATAAAAAAAAAGGTCATCACTTGCACTAGTGATGTGAAGCAAAGACACAAACAAGCACATATATATATAAAGAAGATTGCATACATACATATATAAAGAAGACATACGACAGGCTTTGTATAGTTTCCTTTTACCAATTTGAAGACACTTGATTAAAGTGACATACAGTAGAATAAAACCCAAAAGCATGTGGTTGCAAAGTGGACTTCTTAACCACACAGCCATGCCTATACTTTATTGAAAAAAAATCTAATGAAACTGGTCTCAATCTTTAGGAGAGATACTTTTGTGAACATATGGTTATTACTTGTTTGAAATAATATATATACTTTATGAATTTTAATTTCCCATTTTTGCTTTTCTGAAAATGTCTTTCTTATTTTTTCAGGTTCATTTTGGGCTTTCGGGAAATCAACTGGCTGCAATTACATGTTGGTTTTAACTGTAAAAGGTGCTGTGATCTGTGGCTGGTGTATTTGTATTGTCATTAGTTTTGGCATTGTCCTTTTGTTTGATCCTATAGGACATGGGCATACTCGAAGATATACACCATCAAAAGTCTGGGAAGGAAGGTTAGTTAATATCTTATGTGATTTCAACCATTCTTGTTTATGTTCATTTTTCTTCTTTTAAAATAACTATATAGTCATGTTTTTTGGTATTTTATTTGATGGAAATGTCATGGATATAGAGCTAAGGAAACTCAACAGTTTTTATTCTTAAGTCCTTATCTTCCATATCCACCAGTGTAATGGGAAAGGTAAAATGGCTTAAATAAAGTATTTAGCTCGCACTTCATAAACATTGAGTGAAAATCATTCAATGATTGATTGTATCTTTATAGGATAATTTTGCATGCCTTGATTTATCTCCTACTAAAACCTAGTTATCAGCAACAACTTGCTATTTTTATCCAGGGAATCTTATAATGTTATGGAACTGGATCTAAATACTGGGTTTGGGAGATGTTTATTTTTTATGAAGTGATTTTAGTTTGGGTAATAGAGACTTTTTTGCTTTAAAATAAATATTATTAATCCCTTGCTTATATGTTGACTAGTCTGTTTTATTTTTATACAAAATGATGCTTGGTTATTCCTTAGTCATGTTGTTACACATGACAGTGCTGTGAATGTGTTGGCTTGCCTCAAATATTATTAGAGAGAAACTCCAATGTTGTTATATGTAATTGAGTGTGCATGACTTCTCATACTTTTTTGTTTGTTGTTTTCTTTCTTTTTTATTTAATCTGATCACTTCCTTACTGCAAATTGTTAATCCTTTGATCATTTATATAAATCATGACTCGATTGAATAATTTATTTTATTTTCTAAGCTTATTGTAAATTAATTTTATTTTGTTTTAGGTGCAATGCCATTTGTTGTTGTTCTCAACGCAATCCGGAGAGCAAACAAGCATTAAATGATGTTGCAAAGTTATTTGCTTCAATATTTCAGGTAAACTTTCTTATTTTAAAGAAAAAAAGGGGATTTTATGCTGGAAGATTTTTGTTATGAATTTCAAATTAGCAATGTTTTTATGTCATGTTGTCATTGCATTGCATTTTTATTGTCTATATCTATTTTAAAGGATCTTTGTTATTTAATTACTATTTTTAATTCTTCTGTTATCATATTTCTAATGAAAGACAGACATTGCCTATGATTTTCAAATAATTTTGAAAATAAACCAGAATTTGGAGGGATGTAATAAATATAATTAACTTTCTCATCATATATGATTATGATGGAAGGTTTTTTAATAAATATAAACAGTTTAAAATAAACTGTTTTGTATTGTTGAACCAGGGGTGTTTTCAAGTGGTTTGGTATTAAAAGGGTTAGAAGTTAATTAGGACAGTGGTAGTGTTAAGCTGAACACCTTGTTTAGTTTCATCGCTTTACAGTCTGAATTGAAATCTTAATGAGATTGATCCTCCTTTCTTTTCTGCCAGGATCAATATTGGGCTTGATTAAATGAACTATATTCCTATTTCAAAGTTATAAATCATTGTTTTTCTATTTCTTAAACTGGCTAGAGCAGTGAAATCGCAGAAATAGTAGAATACAGGACAAAATACTTAACGCTATGTAGTTATGTTTATTTTTATTAGATATGTACTAGGTTAAATTTAATTGTCTATGCCCACCTCTCACATATTTTTGGCCATATGCCAGAGTTCATATTACTTAAACAGTCAATTCTTCATAGAATTCAAAAGAGAAAATAATAAACCCCAAATCAAGAGTTGGTTTCAGAACTTCAGTGATACATGACAAATTTTTCGTTTATCTTAACGTTCTTTTTGAATCACTCATTGTAAAGCAGTGTATGTATTTTTTAACATCGGAACTGTCTTGATTGAACTATAAAAGGTGAATTATGAATTGATAGAAAATTAACATAATATATTGGAGATGGATTAAATCAAACTACAACATTGAGAGAACTGATTTTGTCTGCTTTCCATGCAGGCTTAGATTGAATGGGTCATCACAGTTGAAGACTGATGGGTTACAGAACCACTTCTTGTTCATATGTTCCATTTTTGGCATGGTTTTTACAGCTGGATGTTTTTCCTAACACCATCCACTTTACAATGTATACTTTTATTGTGGCACCAGCATTATGTCCTCAGTAAGATTAAGGGTCCTCTTAACCTTACATTGTCTCTAAAACTTGGAATATTTTAGAATTTGCTCTTGAGTTATTAAAAAAATACTAATGTTAATGAAATAGCACCTTTTTAGAACAAACGTTGTATATTTTGGGAAAGGAGTGATTTTTCTTTCTTATATAAAATTAGAAAAATGGTTAGGCATGAAATATGTTTTGGCTCTGAAAGTGGAGAGAAATTTCTGTCAAACAGATTTGGTCAGAATCCTCTCACCTCCTTCTGTTCAAACCGGCTGTAACTTGCTACTCATACTGATGTTAAATAAAGTATTGTTTTCAAAATAAATAATATCAAAATCTCATAGATTCAATATTATGTGAAATAAAGCCTTTACTATGAAAATATAATAGTAAATATAGAGTAATGTGAATGCTAAAGGGTTAGTGGTTTTTGGTTGTATGAATTAAATATCAAATTATTTCAGTGAGTCTAATCTCATGTTTTACCATGTCAAAATCTCTAAATTTTTATAAAGAATATATTGAATTTCTATTTTATATTTTCCAGGACCTTGATTTAGTACCAACTGATATTGCTGCTGGTCTTCTTCTGCTCCAAAGGAGACAGGCTCAACAAAAAAATCTAGTTCTTAACAGAACAGTAAGCCAACCATCAAAAAGTCGTAAATCTAGAGAGGCAGTCAATAGAGAAACTGGACGAATCCTTGTTTCTGGTGAAGGTAGTGAGAGTAGTGAATCTAGTCCAACACATGCGAGTTCTATAAATGATGGTGGATGTCCTGAATCTATGTCCTCTTCAACTGTATTGCCTAAAGGATGGATGGGTTTGGGTGCAATTAAGTACTACATGAAATTTGCCATGGCTATGTATGGTTGGCCACTTTATCTGTTTATAAACACTTGTACTGGTGGTCTGCGGTTATGTCCCTTCTACAGGTAAGAAATGATTTAAGTCTTTCATTATTGTATTTCTAATGAAATACACTGATTATGTGTTTCAGTTATTTTTAAAATTTACCAAAAGTTTGGCAATCGGGAGTGATAATCCCAATTTTCAAAAAGGGAGACAAGAGAGATTGTTCCAATTACAGAGGCATCTCCTCATTAAGTCTCTCCGGTAAAGTCTATGCTAAGTGTCTGGCAAAGAGATGCAGGGAGATTGTTGAGTCCAAGCTAGCTGATGAACAGTCTGGTTTTGGCCCCGGATGCTGACCAAATATTCACAGTGCAGCAGGAATTCAAGAAATCGTGGGAGTATTGCCAACAAGTATATTCTTGTTTTGTTGACCTTGAGAAGGCATATGACTGGATTCCTTGAGACATGCTGTGGAAGGCTGTGCAGGAGCATGGGATTGATGGTTAGCTTCTTGCTGTCCTGATGTGTCTATATGAATGCTCGAGTATTTGTGTTCGGATAAATAGTGCTAAATTGAAACCATTTAATGTAGGAGTCAGACTCTGTCAAGGGTGTGTACTCTCACCTCTCCTGTTCATTATTTACATGAGCAGGATTGAGAGGCACAGCCGGGTTGAAAGTGGTATCATGACTGGTGAGTGTAAAATCAGTTGGCTGGAATTTGCAGATGACATGGTTTTACTCAACTCGACAGAAGATGATCTTTGACTTGCACTTGATAGATTTGATGCTGAGTGTTGCATGGCTGGAATGAAAATCAATGCTGTAAAAACTGAGACACTGATCCTCTCAAGGAAGCCTGTGCAGTGCACTCTACATGTGAATAGAGTTCCCCTGAAGCAGGTAGAGAAGTTCAAGTATCTCGGGAGCCATGTTCACGAGTGATGGAAGGCAGGAGGCTGAATTAAATGCAAGAATTGCAAAAGCTGGTGCAGTAATGCACCAGCTTCAGCATTCAGTAATCAGAAGAAGGGAGGTAGGTATAAAAGCCAAACTCACTATCTTCAATTCGGTTTTCATGCCAACCCCTACCTATGGTCATGAATCTTGGGTAATGACTGAAAGAATACAATCACAAATACAAGCGGCCGAAGTGGGTAACGTTACTCGATAAAGTACGTCACTCAGAGATCAGAGTCATTCCAGGTAGAGTTGTTACTTCTCCAAATTGAGAGATCACAGCTTTGATACTATGGGCATGTGGTTAGAATGTCTCAGGAAAGAATCACTGGACAGATTTTGCGGGAAAAACCAACCGGCAAGAGACCCAGGAGTAGACCCTGAGCAAGATGGTTGGAGAACATCCATGAGCTTGGCTGGTCATGCATGAGGATCCAGCTGGATCAGTTGGAAATGGTTGCTTCTGACAGGACTCGCTGGAAGGAATATTTGAAGACTTTGCCCTCATGACCCTCTCAGGAATATGTGGGCGAAGAAGAAGACGAAAAGTTTGGAGAAATTTAATAAAATAACTAAGTTTTTCATATATTTCTAAAATATAATTATGATGGAAGGTTGAATATAAGGATAAACAGTTTTTATCTGCCTGGTGGACGCGGCTGAAAGGGTTGAAAACAGGCACTTTCCGCTTTGGTGACGCTCTCATTAACTTGTTCAAGTTTCACCTGAAAAGGAAAATGAGGATGGAGAGGGAAGTACTGCTTTCCAGCCAGTTTGTTGAAAGGTGGGTGAGAGAGGCAAGATGGCCCTACACTGAGCATGTGCCTGTAGTATTGAGGGAGGACCACTGGGAGAGGGCGCTTGCCCTAGTGGTGAGGGTGACTGTGGTTTTTGTGGGGTTTCTCCACAAGTAACTCTTGGAGTCTCCTCAATTTGGGGGATTTTTTTTTTTTTTTTTTTAAAATGTTTATTTTCTTAATCTGTTATAAATCTAATTTAACCCCCCCTCTCACACTGTATTGTCCTGTGATGTCTTTAATGTCTCCTTAATGTGAGCCCTGTGTGGCTAATAAAGAAATCATTTTATTATAATCATTATTATTTTATTATTATTAGTCTTTCCCATCTTTTTCCACTCCTTTTCAACATGACCTCACTCAGAATAGGCAGCATAAATGCGTGTGGCTTGGGGCCACCTGCTCAACGACCTCAGGTCACTAAACATAGATGTGGTGGCCATCAGCGAGACCAGAATCTCTGAAGCACGAGCCTTCGCACCGATCTTCGGCGGCTATGATGTGTACGCATCTCCCAGCCGTCCTGGATCGGGGGGAGGAGTTGCTGTGCTTTTTCGGAGAGGTTTGGATCTCGCCATATGGGCCATCTTCCTAAACCCAGAAGGTAAGTTGGTGGTGCTGGACGTGACCAGCGGAGACAGGCAAGCGGAGCAGGGCGGCCTGATTTCTTCTGGCGTCTGGAGACCTTTCTTGGAACGTCCTGCTCTTTAGTGTTAGTGGGCGACTGGAACGGGATCTTAGATGCACGCTGAGACTGTGTGGGATTAGCAGATGGGGAGGAGGGTGTAAAAGCCTCGCAAACCTGCTCAGATGGTTTCAACTATCTGACAGGTACCGTCTGGATTTCCCGAATGTGCCAAAGTGGACATGGACAAACCGCATCAGGTCATCCAGATCATATCTAAATAGGGTATTTTGTAGGGAAATAGATAGGTCTAGCATAGGCTGTCCACATTTCAAAATAGTCGACTACACGGACCACAAATTTGTGATCTTTGGGGTTGACTTAGATAGGCTTCATAGACAGGGACCTGGATACTGGAAGCTAAATGCGTCATTAACAGCGCACAAGGCCTACAGAGACCGGATTGGCAAACTAGTTAAGCGGGCGTTGACGGGGGCCATCTATTCTAATTACTCTGAAAAGAGCGATTAGAATAGAGTCCATTAGGTTTAGTAAGACTTTAGCAATAGAGAAAAATAGAGCAGAGGGAGAACTAGTTAGAAAATTAGACAAGGCGCTTAGTAAAGGCATCGTGACCGACGTACTTGTGGCAAAATTGGCCCTTGACCAATTCTTCAATGCAAAGCATGAAGGCTGCATTGTGAGAGCTAGGGTGCGTGCTCTCAGACACGAGGGGGACGAAAGCTGTTCAATGGGCCCGAGTGGCGGAGGCGCATCGTGGCAACAAAGCCACGATCTGGTCTTTGGTGGACCACGACGGGTGCATGCTACTCGATCCCAGGCAAATGTGTGAAGCTTTTCAACAACACTTTGCTCAGCTGTTCGGGGACAGCGGCGGGCCGGATCGAGGGATTGACTTTTGTGCCTACCTCTACGGACTGCTGCAGCTCTCGGCCACTGTTCGGTCCGGAATGTTGCGAAAAGCCGATAACAGCCGCTGAAGTACATGAGGCAATGACTTGCTGGACAAGGGGTAAATTGCCTGGTTTGGATGGTCTGCCCTATGAACTTTACGTACAGATGCCAGACTTGTTCGGAGGCCTCTTGGCGGACGTCTTCTGCAACTGGCAACAGAACGGGAGAATCCCCAGATCTATGAGCCGAGGAGCGATGGTGCTGCTGAGAAAGGATCCGAACAAGGAGGATAACATAGATAATTTCAGGCCTATAACTCTGCTAAATACAGAGTTCAAGATTTTGGCCAAGGTGCTAGCAAAGAGGTTGGCGCTTGTTGTTGGTGGTCTGGTGGGAGAGGCGCATACATGCGCCATTCCAGACAGATCCATCCACGACAACCTCCACCTCATGCGATACATCGTGGAGAGAATAGCTAGGGAACCTGGCACGGGTGGGTCCTTGATCAATTTAGATCAGTCGAAAGCTTTCGATCAGGTCGAACATCGTTATCTGGCGGCAGTCCTGAGGGCAGCTGGCTTTGGGCCCGTCTTCAGAGGCTGGATCGCTGCCATGCACAGCGACATCTGCTCTGTGGTGAGAGTGAACGGTCACCTTTCGGAACCGTTCAACATCATGCGCTCGGTCCGCCAAGGATGTCCCCTCTCGTCCCTGTTGTACGTTTTGACTCTCGAGCCATTACTGCACAAACTGGAGACGTTGAGGGGGGACCCCCCGCGTGAACTAGGATGCGGAAAATCCGTGTCAGTATATGTGGATGATGTAACCGTAGTGGTGTCGAATGCCAAACACATCGAGGCGATTGGCACTACACTAAGAGAATACGAAGCATTGACAGGAGCAATAATCAACCAGGAAAAGCTGATGGGTCTGCAGCTCGGCACCTGGAGAGGCAGGTCCGAATGGACGGACCAGTTAAATTGCTAGGGGTCTGGTTCGGTCCGGACCTCCAGACAGACAAAAACTGGGACGAGGTGACGAGCAGGGTGGCTTCTCTCACCCAGAAATGAGCAGAGAGGAAGCTATCCCTGAAAGGTCGAGTGGAGGTGGCGAATGCGTACATCGCGTCCGTCATATACTACCGCCTGACTGTCATGCCTTGTCCTAAGCCTCGCCTGACTGCACTGGAGCGTTTGCTCTTTCGCTTTTTGTGCAAGGGACGCGCTCCAATGGTCAGGCGGTCCATCTGCTGTCAACACCTGCTACGTAGAGGGCTGGGCATGCTGTGGCTGATGATGCGCATACACGCACTCAGGCTACGACATCTCCACCTCTTCCTCGACGGTGATCAGATGTCGTCGCCGTTTGCTAGACGTGTCTTTCCCCAGCTCGTCTTCTTGACGGAGCTACAGTCCTGGGTCAAGCAAAGACCGAGAGGGAGCGCTTGGGGACTGGAATGTCTTCAGGCGCTCACAGCCCTCGACCAGTCGGGCAATGTAATCGGTGTAAACTCCACCTTGTTATTCTATAGAGGATTAGTGGAGGGGAAGAGTGACGACGTACTTGGGGAAACTCTAGGCGTCGATGAAAATCAACTAGCCAATCTCTTCAGAAGAACTTTTGGGCCGGGGCTTATGGACAACTTCCAGAAATCCCTGGCCTGGTAGTGCTACCGAGGAGCTTTGCCAGTTCGGGATAAACTCTACAGGCATGTAAGTGCCGTCAGCTGGGCATGTCCGAGATGCGCGCAGGGCGACAAAACCGTCCTGTACGCACTCACCCAGTGTCCGAGCATTGCTGATTTGTGGGTTTATGTCGAACACCTGCTGTCGCGTGTAGGACGGATCCGGCTATCAGCTGAGTCCATCATGAGGATTGCCCCGCCCTCTTCCTTTAGCCGGGAAGGGCAGGTAGTTTTTATCTGTTTGGTGGCCATGGCGAAAGTGATAGTATGGTGGACGCATTTGAAAGGGCTGAAGACGAGCACTTTCCTCTTCGGTGATGCCCTGATTAACTTTTTCAAATTTCATTTGAAAAGGAAAATCAAGGTAGAGGGGGAAGTGCTCTCTTCCCAACATTTTGTTGAAAGATTGGTGAGAGAGGCAAGAATGGCCCGAGTGAATGGGCCTACTCTGAGTATGTTCCTGTAAATTAAAGGTGGAAAATTGGGAGAAGGCCTTTTTAATGGGCTTTCTCCATGAATGTCCCTCAGAAGTCTCCTCTCTATTGGGGAATTTTTCATTGTTTCTTTTTTGTTACATCCTCTGTTTTTTGTGTTTTTTACACTCAGAAATGCCCATTTGTACCGTCCTGTATTGTCCTGTATTGTCTTACTTTGTGTAAACACTTGTGGTTAATAAAGAAAGCATTATTATTTTATTGTTATTATTATTTTATTATTATTATTAGGGCGGTGGATTGGCAGTATCGGTAGAGGGTCGGACGCCATGCTTTCCAGCATAGAGTTACGTCCCTTTACGGACTGAGTTCAAATCCTGCTGAGGTTAGCTTTGCCTTTCATCCTTACAGGGTTGATAAAATAAAGTACCAGTAATGCAGTGGGGTTGATTTAAACTATTATTATTATTGAAGTCTCCTCGCCTTTGGGAATATGTTTTTTTTAATGTTTATTTTCTTAGTCTCTGTTATAAATTTTATTTTACCCCCCCCCCCCCCATACACACTGTATCGTCCTGTACTGTCTTTAATGTTTCCTTAATGATTGCCCTGTGTGGCTAATAAAGAAATTATTATTATTTACTCCTAAGGTAGAAGCCACGCTTTATATCAGCTCTGGTAAAATTTTCATTCTTTTTTACATTTCAGCCATATGTAACCTTTTTTTAAAGTTTAAAACTTGACAAAAGTTTAGAAAAACTGACTTGCTTGGTACAGATGGGTCAGTCCTACTGATGGGGTGTCAGCTTTGTAAGATTTTGTTATTTTTTTCTCTTTCATTGTTATTTTTATGATAGTTGTTGCAGAAAAGAAATAGCGTAGTGAAACATGTAATAGAAAGAGGGAGACGCTGTCATCACTTGATTCGGAGAAAAATATGACAGCATCTGTATAATGGAAACAAATTTGGAGGTGGAAAACAATATAATTTTGAACGATATTGTTTTAAGGACAAAAAATATGGACAGTTCCAACAGGAATAGTAATGCCAACAACAACAACAATGGAAACAACACGGTAATAAACAAGACCACTGGAAAAAATAACAAGAATGAGGATAACAACAGCAAACACAACTATAAAAAAGAGATCAGCAAAAATAACAATTACAGCATCAACAACAAAAATGAACCAACACACAAACCAGTTAATAGAACTACCAAAGCTTCTTTTGCTAGTGCCATCAAATCGTCTTTCAGAAAAATAAACTTTTCTGAAGATGAAATAAAAGAAACCAAGAACCTTGTAGAAAAGACTAGTCATATTATCAGCCTCAAGACCCCCTTGAAACAATTCAAAACACGATATGTCACAGTGACATATCCTGTTATTAGCTCAAATTCAAAAGGCTTTAGGTTCTGTATGGAACCTAAAAAACTTTCATCCAAAGAGGCAGGGCTTTTGGCATGGTGGCGGAAGAAGCAAGATCCTACTCCATGAAGCCCTTACAGAGTGACTAGATCCTGATCACCTTACTCTACTGCGGAATGAAACTAGTAATGATCAAAATTTTGCAAATACCACCGGAAATAGCCATTCCTTGGCTAATAGCTGCAGTCGCGGTAGGCATTGAGGAAAACTCCAAAATCCTTGAGGTCTACCAGACCAGCAATGAAAATTGGTTGGGAATGGGGGTCCAAATCCTTATGCAAACAATGCAAAGGAATGTAGATGCCATCCCCATGCAAATACATCTTCCAGGCAGTATCATTTTACCAATTTGTGTAGAAGGGAGGAAAGCCAGATGTTATGTCTTTCCACAAACCACTTAAGAGCTTTGTGCCCTTCACTAAAAGGAAGGGTAAAAAAAGCCTGCACTCCTGCCAACACCAAAATCATCACCAACAACAACTACCACCAAAACCCAGTCAACATCACCAAGAAAAGCAACAGTAACATCAATACCAGTACCAGTCACAAAATCAAATAAAACAGCAACACCAGCACCACCAACACCCATTGAGAACGTGCCACACCCTGACGTCACACAATCAGATTTAAATTCTGATGAGGCCGAGAAATGGAAAACAGCCCCCCCCCCCCCCCCCCCCCCCCCACACACACACACCAAAAAAAAAAATGTGACAGATACCGACTGGATATTCTAAATGCGCCAATATGGACATGGACAAACCACATTGGGTCATCCAGATTGTATCTAGAAAGGGTATTCTGTAGGGAAGTAGACAAGCCTAGCATAGGTTGTCCACAATTTAAGGTAATCAAATACACAAACCATAAATTTGTGATGTTTGTAATAAATCTAGATAGGCTCCATAGGCAAGGACCTGGTTACTAGAAGTTGAATGCTTCATTCTGTACGTGCAAAGCCTCCAGAGATCCGATTAGCAAATTAATTAACGGTTAGCATTGATGGGAGCAATTGTCAACAACAAATGGTAGTGCACCCTGAAAAGAGTAATTAGAGTAGAATCGATAAGGTTTAGCAAAGCCGTAGCAATAGAAAAAAACTAGAGTAGAGGGAGAGCTAGTTAGAAAACTAGAAGAGGCGATTAGCAAAGGCATTGCAACTGATGTTCTTGTGGCAAGATTGGCCCTGGACCAATTCTTCAATGTTAAGCATGAAGGTTGCATGGTTAGAGCTAAGATGCATTCTCTTAGTCACAAGGGGAAAAAAAACTGTTCATTGGGCCCAAGTGGCAGAGGCCCAGCGAGGCATAATCTGATCCTTGGAGCACCACAACGGTTGCATGATACTCGATTCCAAGCAGGTGTGTGCAGTTTTTCAGCAGCACTTTGCTTGAAAATTCGGGAGAAGCTGTCAGCGATGGAGGCAGTGTTGCGAAAATCTGATTAAGAGCTGCTGAGAGACAGGGGAGGGGGCATTAGCCGACTGCACAAGATGCATATCGCCCAGTTTGGATGGTTTTCCCTACAAGCTATACGTTTATATGCCAGACTTGTTCGGTGACCTCTTGGCAGACATCTACTGCAACGGGCAGCAGAACAGAATTCCCTCTGCTAAATGCAGAGTTCAAAATTTTGGCCAAGGTGGTAGCAACGAGGTTGGCGCTTGTCGTCGGTGGTCTGGTAAGGGAGGCGCAGACGTGTCATTCCCAAGAAATCCATCCATGAGAACTTCCATCTCGGACAATGCATCATAGAGAGGGTGGCTAAAGAACCTGGCACGGTGGGCACAGATCAACTTGGATCAATCCAAAATGTTCAATAGTGTCAACCATTGACACCTGGTGGTGGTCCTCAAAGCAGCAGGCTTTGAGCCTTTTTTTCAGAGGTTGGATTGTAGCTATGCACAGTGACATCTGCTGTGAGGTGAGTGAACGGTCACTTCTCGGAACTGTTCAATATCATGCACTCAGTCTGCCAAAGCTGACTCTTCTCATCCCTGTTGTATGTATTGACTTTCGAGTCACTATTACACAAATTAGAGATGTTGAGGGGCATTCCACATGAACTAGGACATGGAAGATCTGTGTCAGCTTATGCCAACAATGTCACAGTTGTAGTGTTGAACACCAAACACATTGAGGTGCTTGGTACTGCTTTGAGGGAATATGAAGTGCTGACGGGAGTGAAAATCAACGAGGAAAAGTCCATGTGCCTGCAACTCGGTACATGGAGGGGCAGGTTCATGCCATCTGTGTGGTCGGATACTGAACGGATGGGCCAGTTAAATTGCTCGAGGTCCGATTCGGTCCTGACCTCCAGATGGACAGAAACTGTGATGAGAGAAAGCTGTCCCTAAAAGGTAGGACAGAGGTGGTGAATGCGTACATCGTGTTCATCATCTACTACTGCCTGTCTGTCGTGCCTTGTCCCAAACCTCGACTGATTGCACTGGAGTGTTTGCTCTTCTGCTTCTTGTGGAAGGGATGCATTCTGATGGTCAGGCGAGTTCATTTGCTGTTAACACCCACTGCGTGCAGGACTGAGAATGTTGCGATTGATGATGTGCAGACATGTGCTGAAGCCACGGCATCTCCATCTTTTCCTTCATGGTGAACAATTATTCCTCCAGCTTGTATCCTTAACGGAGCTGCAGTCCTGGGTCAAGCAGAGGCTAAGGGGAAGTGCTTGGAAACTGGAATGTCTTCAGGCAATTACAGCCCTCTGCCAATTGGACAATATGATTGATGGAAACTCCATCTTGGTGTTCTATAGAGGGTTAGTGGTAGATGAAAGTGTTGATGTTCTTGGGGAAACTCTAAACATCAACGAAAATCAACTAGCCACTCTTTTCGGGAGGACTTTCGATCCAGAGCCTATGGATAATTTCCAGAAATCCCTGGCCTGGCAGTGTTACAGAGGAGCTTTGCCAGTTTGAGATAAACTCTACAGGCATAGAAGTGCCATCAGCTGGGCCTTCTGAGATGCACGCAGGGTGATGAAACCATTCTGCATGCATGTCTGAGCATTGCTGACTTGTAGGTTTATGTTGAACACCTGTTGTCGCAAGTTGGACAAATCTGGTTATCATTATTGCGCGTAATTGTTTTTCACCGCTCCTATTAATGACGTATCTTATTCGTTTTTTCCCGTTCTTGGCCAGGGAACGTTTCCACGAACCAAAGTATCGTCTTACTGTCTTCCTCCGGTTGCAACGTTTTTTTGAAATATCCAG
>OZ024743.1:145833974-145873974 GCA_964016885.1 Eledone cirrhosa | reverse complement strand
AGGCCAGGGATTTCTAGATTCCAAGATTCCATACACTGGTGGTTTTTTCCCTGTATTATTGATGACGCACTGTATATCCCTCGCTGGTGTGTTACCTTTTCAACATATTGTATTTTAAAGAGCTCAGGATCTCTTCTCCTTTGAGCACATTATTTACAGGGAATAGCGAGGGTCTATGCCTCTGTTAATTTATCGTGATATATATATATATATACTATATATATATATATATATATATATATATATAGTATCATCATCATCATCATCATCATTTGGCTTGATTTGGCTTGATTTCTACAGCTGGATGCCCTTCGTAACACCAACCTCATTTACAGTGAGTGCTGGGTGCTTTTTCGTGGCGCCTACACGTCCACTTTACAGTGTCGGCTGGGTGCTTTTTTGCCGTGGCACCTCCACGACCACCTTGCAGTGGGGGGTGTGGGGGCATATTGTCTATATGCTTCAGCTTGTACCCATGGGAGGTCGGGTACCCTGTATTACTGCGTGACGCCAGAGGTCATGGTCGTGTGTCATCGCCTTTGAGAGGTGTAATTGGGTAAGGTCGGCTTTTATCACCTCATCTCAGGTCATCTTGGGTCTCCCCACTCCGCAGTTTCCATCGACTTCTAGTGCTCTGCACCTTTTTATGCAGCTGTCATCCTTCATACGCATCACATGTCTATACCAACGCAACCGCCTCTCCTGCACATAACATTTGATTCCTCTTATGCTCAGTCTCTCTCTCAATTCATTTATGCTTTGTCGTTCGCGTATATTACTATTACACATCCATCGGAGCATGCAGGCTTCGTTTCTCTCTAATCTACGTAAGTCTTCCACCTTCAGTCCCCTGATCTCACTACCATGCAACATCGCTGTTCGGATATACGCATCATACAGTCTGCCTTTCATTTGAGGGAGAAGCCTTTTGCAGCTAGCAATGGTAGTAGTTCCCTAAACTTCTTCCATCCCGTTCTTACCCTAGTTATTGTACTTTCTGAACACCCACCTCCGCTGCTAATTCGGTCACCTAGGTAGCAGAAGCTGTCTACTGTTTCTACAGCGCCCTCCCAGAGATTGGTGTTACTTGTTTCCTGTGGCTGTTTGCTGCTTGCTGTCCCAGCACAGCTGCTGCATGTGAAGCCTACATTCTTAATTAAGCTTCCTGAGATCCCGCTACATCTCTTGTGTACCCATTGTTTGCATTTGGGGCAGAGAATGGAGTTCCTACCTACACTTTTCCTACATACTGAGCAAGGCCATTTCCCTGAGGGGATCTGGGTTCTGTCTTCTCCTCTACTTACAAGGACCTTAGTCTTTGTCATGTTGACTTTGAGACCCTTTCTTTCTAGTCCCTGCTTCCAAGTTTGGAATTTCTTCTCTAGTTCTACCATAGATTCAGCTATAAGTGCAAGGTCATTAGCATACAGGAGTTCCCATGGGCATCCGGTCTTAAACTCCTCCGTTATTGCCTGCAGGACTATGATGAACAGGAGTGAGCTAAGAACAGAGCCCTGGTGGACCCCAACCTGTACGCTAAATTCCTCGCTATACTCATTGCTAATCCTAACTTGACTGACTGCTCCCCTATACATGGCTTGTACAGCTTTCACAAGCCATTCATCTACTCCTAGTTTTCTAAGAGCCCACCAGATTACAGCACGTGGAACTCTGTCAAAGGCTTTCTCAAGATCGACGAATGCCAGGTAGAGTGGCTTATTCTTAGCTAGGTACTTTTCCTGTAACTGCCTCACAAGGAAGAGGGCATCAGTGGTGCCTCTTCCTGGTACAAACCCAAATTGCATCTCATCTAGTTTCACCCAGTCCCTAATCAACTGTGCTATAACTCTTTTCATTACTTTCATGACCTGGTCAATCAGCTTTATACCTCTATAGTTTCCTCTATCGAGTGCATCACCTTTACCTTTGTAGCAGTTGACAATGATGCTACTGCACCAATCTTTTGGTATGACACCTTCTAGTATTACCTGGTTAACAATACGTGTGGTTATAGTGTCACCTACAGACCCAGATGCCTTCAGCATCTTGGCAACTATACCCGATGGACTGGTTGCCTTGCCCATCTTCATATCTTTGATTGCCTTACTTACTACGCTGCTGCTGACTTGTACTGCTGGCCCCTCTATAGGGTCTACTTGGGGTAGGGTCTCTTCTTCCCATGCATTCTCCTCATTTAGTAATCTATCATAATGGCTCTTCCATGCATCTTTCTTCTCAGCACTTGTGAGGGCAAGCTCACCTTTATCATTCCGGATACACTTCTCTCCAATGACATCACAATTCTCTCTGACACACTGCTTCGCAACTTGAACACCTCCTGTTTCTGGTCCTCACGTTGCAAAACATGCTTGAATTTTCTATCCTCTGCTTCCCTCCTAGCTAAGTATACTTGTCGCCTAGCTTCCCTCTTTGTCTCTATGTAATGTACTCTGCTTCCCCCATTCTTCCATTCTTTCCATGCCTGTCTCTTGGCCTTAACTGACTCATCTACCTTATTGTTCCACCACCAAGTCACTCTCCTCCTGCTTGTGGTCTTACTCCAGCCACAGATCTCATCCGTCACCTCTAGTAAGTTATTTTTTAGGAACTCCCAGTGCTCTTCTACATTGAATGTCTCTATCTGTTCTTCTTTACTTTCGTAGGCATTGAGTAAAATATCTTTAAATCTGTTACTGGCCGAGGGGTCTTTCAGCTTCCAGATCTTTCTTCTCCAGGTTGTCCTCTGCTTCCAGGTTCGTCTAGTTCTGACCGTGAGGTTGCTGACAACTAAGCTATGTTGGGAGGTACATTCCTGACTAGGAAAGGCTTTTGTGTTTACAACAGTCCATCTGTCACGTCCTCTGATGAGGATAAAATCTATCTGACTAGAATGCTCCCCTGATCTATAGGTGATCTATAGGTGGTTGTCGGGTATATATATATACATTATATATATATATATATATATATACATTATATATATATATATATATATACATTATATATATACATTATATATATATATACAATATATATATATATACATTATATATATATATACATTATATATATATATATACATTATATATATTGTCAACTGCTACAAAGGTAAAGGCGATGCACTAGATAGAGGAAACTATAGAGGTATTAAGTTGATGGACCAGGTCATGAAAGTAACAGAAAGAGTTATAGCACAGCTGATTAGGGACCGGGTGAATATAGACGAGATGCAATTTGGGTTTGTACCAGGGAGAGGCACCACTGATGCCCTCTTCCTTGTGAGGCAATTACAGGAAAAGTACCTAGCTAAAAGTAAGCCACTCTACTTGGCATTTGTCGACCTTGAGAAAGCCTTTGACAGAGTTCCACGTGCTGTAATCTGGTGGGCTCTTAGAAAACTAGGAGTAGATGAATGGCTTGTGAAAGCGGTACAAGCCATGTATAGGGGAGCAGTCAGCAAAGTTAGGATTAGCAATGAGTATAGCGAGGAATTTAGCGTACAGGTTGGGGTCCACCAGGGCTCTGTTCTTAGCCCTCTCCTGTTCATCATAGTCCTGCAGGCAATAACGGAGGAGTTTAAGACTGGATGCCCATGGGAACTCCTGTATGCTGATGACCTCGCACTCATAGCTGAATGTATGGTAGAACTAAAGAATAAATTCCAAACCTGGAAGCAGGGACTAGAGAGAAAGGGCCTCAAAGTCAACATGACAAAGACTAAGGTCCTTGTAAGTAGAGGAGAAAACAGAACCCAGATCCCCTCAGGGAAATGGCCTTGCTCAGTATGTAGGAAAGGTGTAGGTAGGAGCTCCATTCTCTGCCCCAAATGCAAACAATGGGTACACAAGAGATGTAGCGGGATCTCAGGAAGCTTAATTAAGAATGTAGGATTCACATGCAGCAGCTGTGCTGAAACAGCAAGCAAACAGCCACGGGAAACAAGTACCACCAATCTCTGGGAGGGCCCTGTAGAAACAGTAGACAGCTTCTGCTACCTAGGTGACCGAATTAGCAACGGAGGTGGGTGCTCAGAAAGTACAATAACTAGGGTAAGAACGGGATGGAAGAAGTTTAGGGAACTACTACCACTGCTAGCTGCAAAAGGCTTCTCCCTCAGAATGAAAGGCAGACTGTATGATGCGTGTATCCGAACAGCGATGTTGCATGGTAGTGAGACCTGGGCGCTGAAGGTGGAAGACTTACGTAGATTAGAGAGAAACGAAGCCTGCATGCTCCGATGGATGTGTAACAGTAATATACGTGAACGACAAAGCATAAAGGAATTGAGAGAGAGACTGAGCATAAGAGGAATCAAATGCTGCGTGCAGGAGAGGCGGTTACGCTGGTATGGACATGTGATGCGTATGAAGGATGACAGCTGCATAAAAAGGTGCAGAGCACTAGAAGTTGATGGAAACCGCGGAGTGGGGAGACCCAAGATGACTTGGGATGAGGTGATAAAAGCCGACCTTACCCAACTACACCTCTCAAAGACAATGACACACGACCATGACTTCTGGCGTCACGCAGTAATACAGGGTACCCGACCTCCCATAGGTACATGCTGAAGCATATAAACAATATGCCCCCACTCCCCCCACCGCAAGGTGGTCGCGGAGGTGCCACGGCAAAAAAGCACCCAGCCCACACTGTAAAGTGGACGTGTAGGCGCCACGAAAAAGCACCAAGCACTCACTGTAAATGAGGTTGGTGTTAGGAAGGGCATCCAGCTGTAGAAATCAAGCCAGATCAGTTCCTGTATGAGCAAGGCATGGTCAGCCGACCAGACACTGCCCACAACAGGACAACCTGTCTAACCCATGCTAGCGTGGAAGAACGGACGTAAAACGGTGATGATGATGATGATGATGATGATATATATATACATTATATATATATATACATTATATATATACATTATATATATATATATATATACATTATATATATAAATATACATTATATATATATATATACACTATATATATATACATTATATATATATATATATATATACATTATATATATAAGAGGGATCAGATGATGTTTACTCGAGAGAAGACTACGTTGGTATGGTCACGTGATGCGCATGACAGATGACAGCTGTATAAAAAAGTGCAGGGCGATAAAACTAGACGGTAGCCACGGAAAAACCTGGGACGACTTGATAAATTCCGACCTCACACACTTACACCTCTCCAAGACAATGTCACTGGACCGAGATCTTTGGCGCTAGACAGTAATACAGAAGACCCGCCTTGCCAAAGTACAAAGCGAAACCTACAGTCAGTAGGCACCTCTAACAAAAATACCCCCCCCCCCCCCCCCCCCCACTACATCCACACCACCCCTTTCGATATAAAGTTATGTTGGTACCACAACATCCAGTCCGAAATAAATGAGGTCGTGTAGGTGTCACGGAAAAAAAATACACAGTCCACGCTGTAATGTGGCCGTGTAGGTAACACGGTAAAAACCTCCTAGTCCACACTGTAAATGTGGTTGGTGTTAGGAAGGGCATCCAGCTGTAGAAAACCCGCCAGACAGTCCTATACGAGCAAAACAACCAATCTTGCCTTAAGTGGGAAAACTCCTGTCCAAACCTATGCAAGCGTGGAAGATGGACATTAAACGATGATGATGATGATGATGATACATTATATATATATATATATATATACATTATATATATATATACACTATATATATATATACATTATATATATATATATATATATACATTATATATATATATATTTTTTGACTAAAGAAATTTTAGTCTGATAATGGGGTTTGGAACCCTCAGATACATGGAAAAAGATGAGTATTGTACGTAAATACTCATCTTTTTCCATTTATCTGAGGGTTCTAGACCCCATTGTCAGACTAAAATTTCTTTAGTAAAAAAAAAAAATACGGTGAAAGCTATTCTATTTTCTAATTTCAAACCTGCTCACTGTTTCAAAACATATTTACTTGTCATATATATACACACATATATATATATATATACATATATACATATATATACATATATATACAGGAGAACAAATGGGAGAAAGACAGTCTCCCCCAGATCGGAGGAGAACAAATGGGAGAAAGACAGTCTCCCCCAGATCGGAGGAGAACAAATGGGAGAAAGACAGTCTTCCCCAGATCGATCCAATAGAGGGACCAGCAGTGTTAGTTGAAGGTAGTATAATAAGTAAGGCAATCAAAGATATGAAGACGGGTAAGGCGGCTGGGCCTTCGGAAATAGTTGCTGAGATGCTGAAGGCATCTGGTTCGGTGGGACACACCATGGTCACCCGGATAGTTAACCAAGTCGTACAGAATGGGGTTGTTCCGAAGGAATGGCGTAGCAGCATCATCGTTAACTGCTATAAGGGAAAAGGAGATGCCCTAGATAGGAGTAACTATAGAGGCATTAAATTAATCGACCAGGTCATGAAGGTCACGGAAAAAGTAATAGCGCAACTAATCAGAGAGAGAATTGATCTAGATGAAATGCAGTTCGGGTTTGTGTCAGGCAAAAGTACCACAGACGCTCTTTTCATTGTACGACAACTACAGGAGAAGTACCTAGCTAAAAGTAAACCCCTATACTTAGCTTTTGTCGACTTGGAGAAAGCCTTCGACAGAGTCCCCCGTTCCATTATCTGGTGGTCTCTTAGAAAACTAGGTGTTGACGAATGGCTTGTGAGAGCTATACAAGCCATGTATAAAGAAACAGTCAGTAAGGTTAGAATTAACAACGAATATAGTGAAGAGTTTAGCGTAAAAGTTGGTGTCCATCAGGGCTCTGTACTTAGCCCCCTACTATTTATTATTGCCCTTCAGGCTATAACAGAGGAGTTCAAGACCGGCTGCCCATGGGAACTCCTATACGCAGATGATCTAACGCTCATAGCTGAATCAATGACCGAACTAGAGAAGAAATTCCAAACGTGGAAGCACGGCCTAGAATCAAAAGGCCTTAAAATTAACCTGGCTAAGACTAAAGTTCTAGTTTGTAGGAAAGAAAATAAGGCGGCGGTCCCATCGGGGAAATGGCCATGCTCAGTGTGTAGGAAAGGCGTAGGTAGAAACTCCATTTTATGTCCCAAATGCAAAGTATGGGTGCATAAAAGATGTAGTGGCATCACAGGTAAGCTAACTAAGAACATAGATTTTACATGTGGCCGGTGCTCTGGTGCAATAAGTAGCAGCAAGTGCCCACAAAATACTAGCTCCTTCAACTGCGCAGAGGGTTCTATAGAAATAGTGGACAGCTTCCGTTATCTGGGTGACAAAATCAGCAGTGGGGGAGGGTGCTCTGAAAGTACAGTAGCTAGAGTCAGAACTGGATGGAAAAAGTTCAGAGAGCTTATACCACTATTAGCCACTAAAGGGTTCTCCCTAAAAATGAAAGGCAGGTTATACGATGCCTGCATACGAACAGCAATGCTGCATGGCAGTGAGACCTGGGCATTGTGTGCAGAGGATATACGCAGACTAGAGAGGAACGAAGCTTGCATGCTCCGCTGGATGTGCAATAGTAATATACGTGAACGGCAAAGCATAAACGAACTAAGGAAAAAATTAGAAATAAGAGGGATCAGATGTTGTTTACTCGAGAGAAGGCTACGTTGGTACGGTCACGTGATGCGCATGAAAGACGACAGCTGTATAACAAAGTGCAGGGCAATAAAGATAGACGGTAGCCACGGAGTAGGCAGACCCAGAAAAACATGGGACGAGCTGATAAATTCCGACCTCACACGCTTACACCTCTCCAAGACAATGTCACTGGACCGAGACCTTTGGCGGTACTCAGTAATAGAGAAGACCCGCCTTACCTAAATACAAAGTAAAAACCTACTACAGTCAGTAGGCACCTCTATCAAAACACACCCCCGTCCCACAACCTCCACCCCACCCACACCGCCCCTTTCAATGTAAAGTTATGTTGGTCCCACAACATCCAGGCCGAAACAAATGAGATCGTGTAGGTGTCACGACAAAAAACACACAGTCCACGCTGTAAATGTGGCCGTGTAGGCAACACGGTAAAAACCTCCCAGCCCCACACTGTAAATGTGGTTGGTGTTAGGAAGGGCATCCAACTGTAGAAAACCCGCCAGACAGTCCTATGCGAGCAAGACAACCACTCTTGCCTCAAGTGGGAAAACCCCCGTCCAAACCCATGCAAGCGTGGAACACGGACGCTAAACCTGATGATGATGATGATGATACATATATATATATATATATATATATGTATATACATTATATATATATATGAAAGGCAGACTGAAAGGCAGACTGTATGATGCGTGTATCCGAACAGCGATGTTGCATGGTAGTGAGACCTGGGCACTGAAGGTGGAAGACTTACGTAGATTAGAGAGAAACGAAGCCTGCATGCTCCGATGGATGTGTAACAGTAATATACGTGAACGACAAAGCATAAATGAATTGAGAGAGAGACTGAGCATAAGAGGAATCAAATGCTGCGTGCAGGAGAGGCGGTTACGCTGGTATGGACATGTGATGCGTATGAAGGATGACAGCTGCATAAAAAGGTGCAGAGCACTAGAAGTTGATGGAAACCGCGGAGTGGGGAGACCCAAGATGACTTGGGATGAGGTGATAAAAGCCGACCTTACCCAACTACACCTCTCAAAGTCAATGACACACGACCGTGACTTCTGGCGTCACGCAGTAATACAGGGTACCCGACCTCCCATGGGTACATGCTGAAGCATATAAACAATATGCCCCCACTCCCCCCACCGCAAGGTGGTCGTGGAGGTGCCACGGCAAAAAAGCACCCAGCCCACACTGTAAAGTGGACGTGTAGGCGCCACGAAAAAGCACCCAGCACTCACTGTAAATGAGGTTGGTGTTAGGAAGGGCATCCAGCTGTAGAAATCAAGCCAGATCAGTTCCTGTATGAGCAAGGCATGGTCAGCCGACCAGACACTGCCCACAACAGGACAACCCGTCTAACCCATGCTAGCGTGGAAGAACGGACGTAAAACGGTGATGATATACATTATATATATACATATATATATATACATATATATATATATATACATATATATGGAGGTACATGGCTTAGTGGTTAGAGCATTGGCCTTGCAATCGAAAGGTTGTGAGTTCAATTCTCAGACCATGTAATGTGTTGTTTCCTTGAGCAAGACACTTTATTTCACATTGCTCCAGTTTACTCAGCTGTAGAAATGAGATGCTAGGGACTGGGGTCCCTATCATTCCATTGCAAAGTGGTTGTGGAGGTGCCACGGCAAAAAAAGCACCCAGTACTCACTGTAAATGAGGTTGGTGTTAGGAAGGGCATCCAGCTGTAGAAATCAAGCCAGTATCAGTTCCCATCCCACCCTTTCAAGCAGGGAAAAAGCGGACGTAAAATGAAATGATGATGAAATGATGAATGATATATATATATATATATATATATACACACACACACATATATACGTACACACATACACGTACATATATATCTATACACCCACATGTACTCACACAAACATACACATACACACACAAACATACGCATACATCATCATCATATATATACATATATATACATACACATACAAATACATACTCAAACCCATACACATACATACACATACATATAAAAATACATATAAATAAAATATATCCATGCACACATCCACACATACATACAAGGAGGGATATCAGTCTTACAGAGATAGTGTTGTTCTCAATACGTGTGCAGTACCAGTCAAAACAACCTTTTTCACCTCTTGGAGAGAGGGTAAACCAGGAATCATTCTCAAATACTGTTCTGTTCCTTACTTGATCATTCCCAGTCCTCCCACAATCACTGGTATTGTAACAGCCTTGAGGTGCCACATGTTTTTGAATTCAATTAGCAGATCTTTATATTTTCTTAGCTTGTCAAATTATTTTGCCGCGACATTGTGATCACATGGGATGCTCATATCAATCAATAAACAGATCTTGCTATGTTGATCTGTTACAATAATATCTGGTCCATTAGCTTTTATGGTCCAGTCAGTATGTACAGGAAAGTCCCAAAGAATTGTTACTTTTTCTCCTTCAGTTACAGCATCAGGATGATGATTGTACCACTTGTCAACAGCTTTAATTTTATAATGCAGACATATTACCCAGTATAGATATTGGCCAACTCTGTCATGTCTATATTTGTACTATACTGGGGCTAAACATTTACATCCAGAAACTAAGTGGTCCACTGTTTCAACCTCAACATTGCAGAATCGGCACTTTGGATTTACTCCATTTCTCATCACATTGGCCTGGTAATTCTGTGTCAGTAAGCTTTGATCGTGGGCAGCTAAGATGAAGCCTTCGCTCTCTGCTTTTAGCCCTGAGCTACATAGCCACTGATGGGTGTGCTTTTGGTCAACATAAGCTTGTTTGTTATGGGTCACATATTTTTCCATGCAGAGGTTCTTGTTCCCACTTTGATGCTAATTGTTCTTGCCTTATTGCTTTTGCCATTAATTTTATGTGCTTAGATCATCAGTTGGAACAGTTTCCTTAGTCTGTTCAACCTGGGTATCAAGCATGAGATCAGTGGCATATTTTTTGCTCTCATTCAAGATAGAATGAAGCTTCTTACTTCTCTCATGTTTTTCAACAAGTTTCAGCATACAGTCATTTGTTGTTTCAAGGTATTTAGCCAGTCCAATAGTGGTGGTCTTGTTGGTAAGTTCAAATTGTATCAGACCACGGCCTCCTTTAGTTCTAGGACGGTAAAGATGATCCACATCTGCTTTCGGATGGTGCATCCTATTACAAGTCAGTAACTTACGATTTTGGTGTTGATTCTTTTCATTTCACTCATATTCCAGTTCAACACACCGAAGCTATAAGTGATAACTGGAACTGACAAGGAATTTATGGCTAACACCTTGTTATGAGCATTTAATTCTGATCTCAGAACTGTGCATACTCTCCTGTAACATTCTTCCCTTATCCGCTCTTTAATACTTGCATGCTGAACGCCAGAGCTCTCATTAATCCCTAAGTATTTATAGGTTTGTTCCTGCTCAAGTTCCTTTATGACCGTTTCAGCATCTAATTCAACTCAGTTTGAGTTGACAACCTTCCCCTTCTTGAAAGTGGATTTGGCACACTTATCAAGTCCAAACTACATCCTGATGTCATCACTAAATATTTTTACTATCCGCACAAGGCCTTCCAGCTCGTCATTATCTTTGCAATATAGCTTTAAATCATCTATATATAATAGGTGGCTTATTTTCTTGTCAATTTTGTAACCATACCCTGCTCTATTAAGTTTGGATGTAAGGGATATTAAAAGTATGGGTGAAAGTGAGTCACCTTGGAAAATGCCACAGTTGATGTTTATATTCTTAGAACTTAGTACGCCATTGGAATATTATTATTGTTATCGTTATTATCGTTATGATTATTATTGTTTGTCTCTGAACAATATGTCACGCCTGTTTACGCTCCATAAATTATGTTTGTGTATATCCATTTATATTGTTTTTTTTTGTTTAAAAAGTTTGTTACAAAAGGGATATAAGGATTTGCTTTGAAGAAGAGACTCCCCATAATATTTAGGTCTTGGGCCCATATATGAATTTATTTGAAATGGTGCTATAAAATTTTTTGTAAAAAAAAAATGGCGGTTACACCCCCTCTAACACCTGCTAAATGGGAAAATTCTTGAAAACAAACTGCATCATGAAAGAGATTTGGATGGTGCTCTGAAGAGAAACAACTACAATGTCACCACCACCACTACAAACATAACCAACAACACTAATGGCAACAACTACAAGAATGGCAGAAGGAACAGCATCAGCAATGACAGCAACAACAGCAACAACTCCAACAACAAGAGGAAGAATGACGGCAACAAGCCAAATGACACCACCAGCAACAACAACAACAACAGCACATTTGCAGCTGCTGCTGCAAAAACAAGCTCCATCTCATGGTCCCACTATATTACCATGAATCACTGTGACCATGAGATTATTATCATTATTATTATTATCATCATCTTATAATGTAAAAAATTAAATTTATATTTCTACATTTGTTTTACTTTTTATATTACAGATGTTGTGCTAACTGTAGTAAATCTGCTGAAGAAGAACATGTCACTGGAGACAACTGTTGCTTGTGTAATTTAGCGGCAGTGAAAAAGTTTATTGAATTTACAGATGCTGAAATAATTCATGTTTCATTCCGTGATGAGGTAATTAATGAATGACATTTTAATGCATGTCCCAAACCTTTTACTAATATCTTTAAAACATCTGAAAAGAGAAGGTTCTCTTTGGCTGACTTATGTGGTGTGCTGTGGGTGGCCTAGGTCTCTGAAAATATATGGAAGCAATGACAATTGGGAGTGATAATCCCAATTTAAAAAAAAGGGGGACAAAAGAGATTGATTTAATTATAGAGGAATCTCCTTGATAAACCTCTACACTGGATATTGCTGAATTCAAGTTAGTTGCTGAGAAACAGTGTGGTTTTCACCTCAAATGTAGCACAGCCAGCCAAATATTCACTCTGGCATGTGTTTGAGAAATTGTGGGAGTATTATCAAGAGATGTATGCTTGTTTCGTGGACCTCGAAAAGGCATATAGCCACATTCCATGAAACTTGAGGAAGGTTCTGCAAAAGCATGTGATTGCCAGACAGCTTCTTGTTGCCTTGAAGTCCCTATATGTAGGCCCTAGTATTTCTGTTTAGATAAATTGTGTTAAGTCAAAAGAAACCATTCAGTACGAGTGGCTCCTCTTCTGCTCATAATGTTCATAAATAGGATTGACATGCGCAGCCAGGCTGGGAGTGGTACCAAAGCAGCAGGTGCAGTATCAGTCAGTTGATATTTGCAGATGACATGATGCTACTTAACTCATCAGATGTTGATCTCTGACATGAATAATGAATAATGAAAATATTGTGTACAGTGCTCAGGTGCACTACAACTCATCAAAAGTGTATGTATAGTACATAGGGTAATGTACAAACGTCAGTTGGAACGAAAATCAGTACTGCAAAGAATGAGACACTCATCTTCTTGCGAAAGCCTGTGCAGTGTGCTTTGCATGTAAGTGTAGTAATATTGATGGAAGGCAGGAAGCTGAATTGATTGCAAGAATTACTGCATCAGCTTCAGTATTTGGTCATCAGAAAAAAGGGAAGTAGATGTAAACACCAAATTCGCTACCTTCAGTTCAGTGTTCCTATCCACCCTTGACTATTGTCATGAACTTTGGTTAATGACTGAAATAATACGATCATGAATGCAAGTGACTGAAATGTGGTTCTTTGAATGGTCTTTAGTAATGTTACCCAATAGGGTGCATAACTTGGAGATCAGGAAGTTGCTCCAGTTAGAGTTACTGCTTCTCTGCATCAAAATATAATCTTAATATGTATCCAACATCCATTGTTATAAGAAATAATCGTTTCTACTTTTGGCACTAGGCCAGCAATTACATCAGTGTATTACTGGTACTTTATTTTATCGACCCCGTAAGGATGAAAGGTAAAGTCAACCTTGGTGGGATTTGAACTCAGACCATAAAGGGCCGTAACTCTTTGTTGCAAAGCATGGTGTCCGACCCTCTACCGATACTGCCAAAAATAATAGTAATGAACTAGAACAGGAATTTAAAAACTTTTATCAGGCCATCAAGTTATCATCATTTATCTTATTAGGTCCCAGTGTGATTTCAAGAGATACCAATAGTTTGGTTTTACTTTACATATGGATATAGGGAACCATGTGAATGGTGGCATTGAGCAACCCACATGTTGCTATGAAGCTATGGAACATGCATCATCATGATATTGTGATCAAGACATCTTTTGAAAGTGGTGACTTAAAACCTCAAGTTGACCTGTTCAGCCTTGAAAAAGAAACCATCAGATGCGCGAACTGTCTGAATATTAAAGAATATTAGATCTTTATGTGGGCCGTAGGGAACAATCCTCATTGTTTTGCATGAAAGCATGGTATTGCATCAAGCATTTCAAATTGTATTGTATGAAGGATATTGTACCTTGATTGTAACCTGAGACCCCCCTCTTGGACTCCCCTTGGATGACAAATCTGAAAATATTTGGTATCTTTAAAAATTGCTAAGGTAACTTCCCATTGTCCTCACTCTTACTTTACTTCACTGTATTCTTTTTTTCCTTCTACTTTCTTATTACCTTGGCATTTTTATCAAACACACTTCCAAATAACCACACTTATTTCTTATTTGTGCAATACATGCCTCATCATTTTTTATTTTTGTTACTTTCAGGTATTTCAACCTCCATTTTTTGTTTCTGTTGACCGTAAAAATGGTGCTGTGGTAATTGCTGTAAGAGGTACCTTGTCATTTCAGGTAAATATTGATTTATTTTTACTTGATCAGAAAACTATAGCCTTGGGTTGAACTATGTCTTTTGAGTGGAGTTTGGTGATGGAAACTAAAATCTCATCATATATCTGGGTCCGTATCTGTGTTTACATTTAAACCAGCTTAAGAAAACAGGTGTTGTTAGTTTTGTCCCATAACTTAGTGGTTTGATAAATATGTACCAGATTGAAATAAGTCCTAGATTTGATATGATTGACTAAAAGTCCTAGAAGATGGTGCCTCAGTATGGTTGCAGTCCTATGACTGAATATATGTATATATATATCATCATCATCAACGTTTAACGTCCGTGTTCCACGCTTGCATGGGTTTGGACGGGGGTTTTCCCACTTGAGGCAAGAGTGATTGTCTTGCTCGCATAGGACTGTCTGGCAGGTTTTCTACAGTTGGATGCCCTTCTTAACACCAACCACATTTACAGTGTGGGGCTGGGAGGTTTTTACCGTGTTGCCTACACGGCCACATTACAGCGTGGACTGTGTGTTTTTTTTGTCGTGACACCTACACGATCTCATTTGTTTCGGCCTGGATGGTGTGGCACCAACATAACTTTACATAGAAGGAGGCGGTGTGGATGGGGTGGGGGTGGTGGGACGGGGGTGTATTTTGTTAGAGATGCCTACTGACTGTAGTAGGTTTTACTATGTATTTAGGTAAGGCGGGTCTTCTCTATTACTGAGTACCGCCAAAGGTCTTGGTCCAGTGACATTGTCTTGGAGAGGTGTAAGTGTGTGAGGTCGGAGTTTATCAGCTCGTCCCAGGTTTTTCTAGGTCTGCCTATTCCGTGGCTACCGTCTATCTTTATTGCCCTGCACTTTGTTATACAGCTATCGACTTTCATGCGCATCACGTGTCCATACCAACGTAGCCTTCTCTCGAGTAAACAACATCTGATCCCTCTTATTTCTAATTTTTTCCTTAGTTCGTTTATGCTTTGCCGTTCACGTATATTACTATTACACATCCAGCGGAGCATGCAAGCTTCGTTCCTCTCTAGTCTGCGTATATCCTCTGCACACCTTGCCCAGGTCTCACTGCCATGCAACATTGCTGTTCGTATGCAGGCATCGTACAACCTGCCTTTCATTTTTAGGGAGAACCCTTTAGCAGCTAATAGTGGTATAAGCTCTCTGAACTTTTTCCATCCAGTTCTGACTCTAGCTACTGTACTTTCAGAGCACCCTCCCCCACTGCTGATTTTGTCACCCAGGTAACGGAAGCTGTCCACTATTTCTATAGAGCCCTCTGCGCAGTTGAAAGAGCTAGTATTTTGTTGGCACTTGCTGCTACTTATTGCACCAGAGCACCGGCCACATGTGAAATCTATGTTCTTAGTTAGCTTACCTGTGATCCCACTACATCTTTTATGCACCCATACTTTGCATTTCTGACACAAAATGGAGTTTCTACCTACGCCTTTCCTACACACTGAGCATGGCCACTTCCCGGAAGGGACCGCCGCCTTATTTTCTTTCCTACAAACTAGAACTTTGGTCTTAGCCAGGTTAATTTTAAGGCCTTTATATATGTGGACGAGAATGCGAGCACTCCTCTTTGTTTCGTCCGCGGATGGCTAACATAACCCTATCTCCCCCCGCCCCCCACCACCCCCACCCTCCAAACGCAACCCAAAACTTCAGAGTTGGTACCATAAATGTAGGCACCCTAAAGGGTCGCGCTAACGAGGTTGTAGAAATGCTTGAACGTAAGGAGGTCGATGTTTGTTGTATTCAAGAGACCAGGTGGAGGGGTGGGTCTGCTAGATTCATTGAGGGTAAAAAACGATATTATAAGCTTTTCTGGGTGGGAAACGACGATGGGCTGGGTGGAGTAGGAATCATGGTAGCAGAAAAGTGGGCAGATAAGATAATAGACGTAAATAGAGTGAACGACAGAATAATTAAAATACGACTTGTCCTCAATAGAACTACGGTGACAGTAATATCTGCGTACGCACCCCAATCCGGACTGCCCGGCACTATAAAAGACAGATTCTATGAGACACTGTTGCTAACTACCTCCCAAATATCTGACAGTGACTATATAATTATTGCAGGCGACCTAAATGGTCACGTTGGACAACATTGTGACGGCTATGACGAAATCCATGGAGGCTATGGGTTTGGTACTAGAAATGAGGAAGGCTCCAGAATCCTGGAATTCTGTGATGCAAATAACCTAACTATCTGTAACACTAACTTCAAAAAACGTGACAATCACCTGATCACCTATAGATCCGGGGAACACACAAGCCAGGTAGATTATATCCTTACCAGAAGACGTGACAGAGTGTCTGTTGTAAACACTAAATCCCTCCCCCATGAAGAATGCACCTCCCAACATAGACTGATAATTAGCGACCTCATAGTCAGGACGAGACGTACTCGACAGCAGAAGAGGACTATCCTCAGGAGGAAAATATGGAAACTAAAGGACCCCACAGCCAGAAATAAATTTCAAAGCATATTACTTGATGCTTTCGACAGTAAGGAAGAGCATCTAGAATCGGACAATATAGAGGGACAGTGGGAATTTCTGAAAGCAAACCTGCTGTTGGCGACAGACGAAGTCTGTGGCTGGAGCAGGCCTGTAGGCAGGAGGAGAGTAACATGGTGGTGGAACAGTAGGGTGGAGGGGTCAATTAAGGCCAAAAAGCAGGCTTGGAAAGTATGGCGGGATGGGGGAAGTAGAGTAGACTATCAAGTGGCCAGGAGGGAAGCTAGGAGAGAAGTGTACTTAGCAAGAAGGGAAGCTGAGGAAAGAAAGTTCAAGCATGTTCTACAACGCGATGACCAAAAACGTGAGGTGTTCAGGATTGCTAGGCAATGCGTCAAGGAAAACCGTGACATTGTCGGGGAGAAGTGTGTACTTAACGATGATGGCATACTTGCCATCACCGACACTGATAAGAAGGTAGCTTGGAAGTGTCACTATGAAAGGCTACTAAATGAGGAGAACAAATGGGAGAAAGACAGTCTCCCCCATATCGACCCAATAGAGGGACCAGCAGTGTTAGTCGAGGGGAGTATAATAAGTAAGGCAATCAAGGATATGAAGACGGGTAAGGCGGCTGGGCCTTCGGAAATAGTTGCTGAGATGCTGAAGGCATCTGGCACGGTGGGACACACCATGGTCACCCGCATAGTTAACCAAGTCGTACAGAATGGGGTTGTTCCGAAGGACTGGCATAGCAGCATCATCGTTAACTGTTATAAGGGTAAAGGAGACGCCCTAGATAGGAGTAACTATAGAGGCATTAAATTAATCGACCAGGTCATGAAGGTCACGGAAAAAGTAATAGCGCAACTAATCAGAGAGAGAATTGACCTAGATGAAATGCAGTTCGGGTTTGTGTCGGGCAAAAGCACCACAGACGCTCTTTTCATAGTACGACAACTACAGGAGAAGTACCTAGCTAAAGGTAAACCCCTCTACTTAGCTTTTGTCGACCTGGAGAAAGCCTTCGACAGAGTCCCCCGCTCCATTATCTGGTGGGCTCTTAGAAAACTAGGCGTTGACGAATGGCTTGTGAGGGCTATACAAGCCATGTATAAAGAAACAGTCAGCAAGGTTAGAATTAACAACGAATATAGTGAAGAGTTTAGCGTAAAAGTTGGCGTCCATTAGGGCTCTGTTCTCAGCCCCCTACTATTTATTATTGCCCTTCAGGCTATAACAGAGGAGTTCAAGACAGGCTGCCCATGGGAACTCCTATACGCAGACGACCTGACACTCATAGCGGAATCAATGGCCGAGCTAGAGAAGAAATTCCAAACATGGAAGCACGGCCTAGAGTCAAAAGGACTTAAAATTAACCTGGCTAAGACCAAAGTTCTAGTTTGTAGGAAAGAAAACAAGGCGGCAGTCCCTTCTGGGAAATGGTCGTGCTCGGTGTGTAGGAAAGGCGTAGGTAGAAACTCCATTTTATGTCCTAAATGCAAAGTATGGGTGCATAAAAGATGTAGTGGGATCACAGGTAAGCTAACTAAGAACATAGATTTTACATGTGGCCGGTGTTCTGGTGCAATAAGTAGCAGCAAGTGCCCACAAAATACTAGCTCTTTCAATTGCGCAGAGGGTTCTATAGAAATAGTGGACAGCTTCCGTTACCTGGGCGATAAAATCAGCAGTGGGGGAGGGTGCTCTGAAAGTACTGTAGCTAGAGTCAGAACTGGTTGGAAAAAGTTCAGAGAGGTTATACCACTATTAGCTGCTAAAGGGTTCTCCCTAAAAATGAAAGGCAGGTTGTACGATGCCTGCATACGAACAGCAATGTTGCATGGTAGTGAGACCTGGGCATTGTGTGCAGAGGATATACGCAGACTAGAGAGGAACGAATCTTGCATGCTCCGCTGGATGTGTAACAGTAATATACGTGAACGGCAAAGCATAAACGAACTAAGGAAAAAATTAGAGATAAGAGGGATCAGATGTTGTTTACTCGAGAGAAGGCTGCGTTGGTATGGACACGTGATGCGCATGAAAGTCGATAGCTGTATAACAAAGTGCAGGGCAATGAAGATAGACGGTAGCCACGGAATAGGCAGACCTAGAAAAACCTGGGATGAGCTGATAAACTCCGACCTCACACACTTACACCTCTCCAAGACAATGTCACTGGACCGAGACCTTTGGCGGTACTCAGTAACAGAGAAGACCCGCCTTGCCAGTAGGCATCTCTAACAAAATACACCCTCCCCCCACCCCATCCACACCACCCCGTTCTATGTAAAGTTATGTTGGTGCCGCGCCATCCAGGCCGAAACAAATGAGATCGTGTAGGTGTCACGACAAAAAAACACACAGTCCACGCTGTAATGTGGCCGTGTAAGCAACACGGTAAAAACCTCCCAGACCCACACTGTAAATGTGGTTGGTGTTAGGAAGGGCATCCAACTGTAGAAAACCTGCCAGACAGTCCTATGCGAGCAAGACAATCACTCTTGCCTCAAGTGGGACTACCCCCGTCCAAACCCATGCAAGCATGGAACACGGACGTTAAACGTTGATGATGATGATGATGATGATGATATATATATATTTCGTTTCTGAATTTGTTTAGCAAGATTCTTTATCTGAAAACGTGTGTTGAAACCAATATTGTTATACTTTGGGAGGGTCATGTTGCCAATAAGAAACACATGCACCAGTTGTAAAGGGTATGTATTGCTAATAAGTGTTTTTATGGAGGTACACTTATTAGCAATACATACCCTTTTCAAAGACCTCCCTGTATAGATAAGAAATGTATAATCTGTAAATTAAGCCCCCATATTAACTGTAGGTATGGAGGTACCTGGTCTCCATAAAAACACTTATTAGCAATACACACCCTTTTCAAAGACCTCCCTGTATAGATAAGAAATGTATAATCTGTAAATTAAGCCCCCATATTAACTGTAAAACTAGAAATGTAGTATATAGCATAAGATGTACTGAAGGACAATGTAGAGATAAGAATATAATGTACATAGGTGAGACAGCTCGTAGTATAGGGGAACGGATAAATGAACACTGGCGAGACCTTCAAGATAGTAAAGAATCATCTGTACTCTACCAACATGCTACAATAGAACATAAGGGTAAATTAGAGAACATAGAAATAAAAATAGAATCTACACACAGAAAAGACGCAATGTTTAGACAAATCACAGAGGCAATAAACATAAATGAACTCCAACCAAAATTAAATAGAAAATATGAATGGAACAGCAACATCACAACTTACAATTAAGGACAAAATGAAAACACACACGCACATAGAACAAACAACCAACCAGTAACATGTAAATAAACAAATAAATAAACAAATATAAACACACACAGACACCCGGATGTAACATGCGCAAACTAAGCACACAACACACACAAAAACAAGATGGCGTAGGACAACAAAGGAGAGGCACAAAAACAAAGAAAAGAATCCCCAGTCACTGAAGAGGTCACAGAATGTGTGACGAAAGAACTTTGACAATATATAAACAATCATCTGGTTGTGGAACCAACCAACCAACCGGAAATTTATAAATTCCTAAATTTATAAATTTATTATAATAAATTGAAGTGAAAGCAACTGGTGCGTGTGTTTCTTATTGACAACATGACCCCCCCAAAGTATAACAATATATATTATAACTTTTCTTTCTCCTTATATGTATATATATAAGGAAGGGCATCCAGCTGTAGAAAACCTGTCAAACAAAGGGTCAAGAAGACTCTTCAGCTATGTCAAATCTATGACAACCTCACTAGTATTGGTGCCAAGATAAAATACACTTGGTCGAGTATGGGATTGTATGTCAGGCCCCTGACACACTAGGTGGTCAGAGGCTTTGTTTCTGTACTGAATGGTCTGTGATGACATGATGATGTTTTTATTTTGATTTATTTATGCCTGTTATATATCATCATCATCATTGTTTTTATGTCTGTTTTTCCACACTTGCATGGGTTGGACGGGTCCTTTTCAGTGTAGCATCTCTCCACTCGCCGTGTTCCTTCGTCATCTTCTCTGTGAGTCTCAGCTATGTAGGTCAGCTCTCACCACCTCTGCCTAGGTCATTCTTGGTCTACCTCTACTGCGGCTTCCTTCCACTAGGATTTCCTGGCACTTCTTTATTCAGTGATCATCATCCATGCACATCATATGTCTGTACTAACCCAGTCATCTCTCCTGTACACCACCTCAGATTCCTCCTAAACCCAGCTTCTCCCTCAGTTCATCCAAGCTCTGCCTTTCTCTCACACTTACATTGCACATCCAATGGAGCATGGGTACTTCATTTCTTTCCACTCTATGCATATCTTCTGCAGTCACTGCCCATGTTTCACTACCATGCAGCATTTCACTTCATACACAGGCATTATACAGTCGTCCTTTCGTATGTTGGCAGAAACCTTTTGTTGTCAACAGTGGTAGTAACTCTCTAAACATTCTCTATTCTATCTTTATTCTTGCTATTATGCTCTTGGAGCATGCTCCTCAGCTGCTTATTAGGTTACCCAGAGAGCAGAAGCTATCAACCACTTCTATGGATCCCTCATGTGAATTGAACAAATTTATATCACTGACACTATTCCTATTGATTAGCCCTGTGCATCTGCTACATGCAAAGTTCTGTTAGTCTACCTGTTATCCCACTATGTCTCTTGTGGACCCAAGATACACACACACACACACTCTCTCTGATCATTATTTTTATTAAGTTATTTATTCATTAGATGTAAACACTTCAGATGCTTTCTGAAACCATCTGAAGAATTAGGTGTCTTACATTTAACTCTTTAGCATTAATCTGAGAACCCTCTCACCTCTTACTGTTCAAACCAGCTGTAACTGGCCACTCATATTGACGTTAAGGTATTGTTCTCAAAATAAATAATATCAAAATCTCACAGATTCAATATTATGTGAGATATTATATGAGATAAAGCCTTTACTGTGAAAATACAATAGCATATATAGAGTAATGTAAATGCTAAAGGGTTAATGAAAATCATAAGTAATGCACAAATAGGTCAGATTATTAATAGAAATATTTTCAAATTCCATGTTATGTGTTGAATGCTCTTTTCATTCATTTGTACCCATATCTGTATATTTTTTATTCTGAAAACAATTGCAAGTTGGTGAGGCTATTTAACCAATAGTTGGGGTGGATGGCCATTGACTTTGAGGTGTTCATCTGCCCTTTTTTTTTTAACAGCTCTTGTTTTTTGAGCTGCTGGAGTTCCAGTTACCCTCCTCACCAGACCAGGGTTTGGTGGGGGAGCCAGTTTAATTGCCAAGCACTTGATCATGAAGCTGGTTGTACTGGGTTACATGGTATCAGTAGCAGGCAGAAGCCTGACCTGACCTACAATACATTTATTCTAGGAAAGAGTAAATATCCAACTTTCCTAGTTTTCAATATTTTAGAAAGTGAAATTATTTATTGTTTGTTTTTTAGCTTTTAGCTCAGAATTAGTAATTTGAATGTAATGTTATGATATTAAGAAGAAACTAGTTATATTTTTGATTATTAAATATTTTGATTAGTGATTGAGAATAGATAAATTGAGTAAAATGATGCTTGGACTGTTTTACAATAATATCAAGTTATGTTTCTTGACATTTTAGAAAGTATTGCACTTAAAAAAATTATCTTGTTAATTCTGAGAACTAAATGTCATACCAACAAACATTTTAAAAGTTGTTTCTTACAAGTTGTTTCTTACAAGTTGTTTCTTACAGTTGCATTAATTCACTTGACATTTTGGAATATTTATTGTATATTATGTTGTTGACACCTATTGTTTATTGTGTCTATTTCATCAAAATATTATTACTAGATTTACATATTTATTTGGGGAATTTACCACTAGTTTTGAAATTTGAATCATTTTCTAATTAAGAAAACATACTCATTAACTTAAATTATCAACATGAAAGATGTTATACCCATTTTCTCCTCTTTGATATTGGAAATGTTTTTCAAAATGATCACTGTTCGGCTGTTGTTCTTCACCATTCTTTATGTTAATGACAAATCTGACTGAGGATTCTGGTTTTTATATTTTACATCCTTAATTTAGTTTTCTTATGTTTCTTTTTTTAACATGTTGCTTGTTTCATTTGTTGCATTTCTGAATTTGCATATCACATAATGCATTGCATTATTGACATAGTCATTACACAACCAACTTTAGGATCTTCACCTGATCAGTCACAAGACACTATCAGTGGCTTTGATTATACTATTGTATCGATACTTTAAAATGTTCTTTTTAGAAGTGAAGAGAAAGGGGTTATATTACATTATATTATTGGCTCATAGGTCTTTAGTTCAATTCCACCAAATATGTCACATAGGGTATTTTGGCAATACATTTAATTATATTTCACATTTTATGTTGTTCTGTGTAAATCATATATATATGATAAGTTGGTGTGCTATCTAGGAGCAGATCTATTTCAGGGAGCATTTACACTATTTAATTTTGAAAAAAACAAAAAAAAACACATTGGGATTAGACCTTTCATTTAGAGTTAGCAAATAAAACAATCAAATATAAGAAAAACCAAAATGATAATTTACAAGATCCTATGAATCCATTTAAACATATAAAACAAAAAGTGATGATAATGTTGTTTAAATTGATGAGATATAGTATCAGTCCAGGGCAGATTGTGATAAGACTTGTTAACCTGTAAGACAAGATGCCTTGTGGTATTTATTCTGGCTCTTTGTTTTCTGAGTTCTTGGGTGATAGAATTAACCTGTCACTCGGTTTAAAACCACTATCTTGTCCTTGGGTATCTTTAACAGAGACCACTCTGTTGCAAGCATTTAAGTCAAGTTTTTTGGTTTGAAGGTAACTTCCTTCCTTTCTCGTACCAGTTTTGGAAGCCTTGAAAAATACAAAGCCATGAGCACTGCATTTCCCTTTTCAACTAAACAGTAAAAGAAAAATCTAGTCTTCTATTTGATGACTATACAAACCGAAAATTATTTTATAAGGTGGTCGTGCTGGTGCCATGACAAAAGAAGCACCCAGTTCTTCCTGTGAAGGGGTCATGATCATGAGAACCAAAAGTACCTAGTCCACCCTGTAAGGTGGTTGGCATTAGGAAGGGCATATAGTTGTAGAAAACCAAGCAAAAAATGGGTCATATGAGCAAAACATGGTCAGCTGACCTGTCTGGCCTCATAATGTGACAGCCTGTCTAACCCATTACAAGCATAGAAAATAGATGTTAAACAGTGATTATAATGACTTTGACTTAACCCTTTAGCATTTACATTACTCTATATTTACGTTAACGTTGGTATGAGCAGCCGGTTATGACTGGTTTGAACAGAAAGAAGTGAGAGAATTCTGGCAGGATATGGATACGGATACGTTTTAAATGCTAAAGGGTTAATGTAAGTCTAACTTGTCAAACGTTTTTTATCTAATTAATTGTTAGATTTTGTCACTTTTTCTCAAATATATATTTTTAGTCTGAATTATCCTTTGGAGAACCCATGTATAATTGGTCGAAAATATGTGTGTATATACTTGTATCAAAGTGTGTGTAAGCACTGTACACAATAATTTTCATTATTATTATAAATATCAGCAACTTATACCATTGCTACCTCAATGACATATACCTGGACAGTGTGTGAGAACACTCTAGCATGTAGAACCACAGATGCAAGCTGGTCCCAGCAGACATATTATGTTACAGTTAATAAAATATTGAGTGTCTTTTATTATTCTTGTAATTTGCCATTGATTTCTTTTAATGTTTTGTTTAGTTGTGTCACTATATTCACTACATGCCACTCTATTCACTGAAATTCATTTTGAAGCTAGCTCACATTCACTTGCATGTTACATTCATTGAATGTTGTTGTCTCCTCTCTAGGATGCACTTACTGATTTAACAGCAAATACTGAAAAGATGTTTGAGACTGGAGATCATGATTTTTGTTGTCACAAAGGTATCTTACAAGCAGCACGTTATATTCGAGATGAACTTGAAGTTCAGTCTCTCATAGAAAGAGGCTTTCAGAAAACAGGTGTAAGTTTTTTCTCATTCCATTTAATTATTATTTTTTTAATCAAATATATATATTTTGTGTTTACGTTAGTATTTTGGTAATCAAAAGGAGGATTATGATGTGTTTCTGAATTTATCCATGGTTAGTGTAACCTTATGAGTAAGCTCCCTTAACTTTATAAGTAATTTCTAACAACACAAATATTTGTGCTCTGTAAGTGCCTGAAGTTTGAGATATATGGCAAAATATGGACAAATGTTATAAATATCAAACATTCACTGTTTTACTGATGTTAATTTCTGATTTATTTGCTGTCTGTTTCAGAACCAGAAGATAGTTGTGACTGGACATAGCTTAGGAGCTGGTACAGCTGCTATACTTGCTATCCTTTTGAAAGAAAAATATAATGATGTCTACTGTTTTGCTTATGCTCCACCAGGTGGTCTTTTATGGTTTGTATTGAAATATTATTTTCATCCCTCTTTTTAAAAATCTTTATACAATACTATTTTCCACTTGTGAAGCATTTTTTTTTTATCTCCATAAGAAAATTCACCAAAATAAATCGAAACGAGGATATGTATTTTTCTATTAAAAAATATCCTCAACTAAATAGTTGGAAGAATGGAGGGATGTTAGTGGAATTCATATTCAGTTTGAAAGTTAATTGTTGAAATGATAAGGTAGGGAGCAGTTCTAGGAAGACAGAAGGACTGGATAACATACTTTGTATGAGCAGAAAGGTAGTTCTAACAAGTGAGATTTAGTGTGTGTTCTACAGTGTGCATGTAAGATAGGTTCAACTTCTCAAATACATGAACAATATTCTAGTGAAGGAGCTATTTCTGATTTATATAGAGTTAGCAGCTTTCTGGTTGAAGTATTTTCTATTTTAGAGAGTGGCTGTGTCTCGCTCGTATGGAAGTGTCTCTGGCAGGGTTTTTTGCAGCTGGATGCCCTTCCTAACACCAACCACATTTACAATGTGGACTGGGACCTTTTTACCGTGTCTCCTGCACGACCACCTTACAGTGTGGACTGTTGTGTCATCAACACAGTGGACGGAAAAGGGAAGATGGGGTAGGGTGTGTGCTGTGGGGGTATACATTGGGTTAAAAGGTGCCTACTGACTGTAGGTTTGTATGCAAGGGCAGTCGGGTCTTCTGTACAACTGCATGATGCCAAAGATCTTGATCCAGTGACATTGTCTTAGAGAGGTGTAAGAGAGCAAGGTCAGTTTTTATCACCTCGTCCCAAGTTTTTCTTGGTCTACCCACTCTGTAGCTTCCATCAATTTTCATTGCTCTGCACTTTTTTATACAGCTGTCGTCCTTCATATGCATCACATGGCCATACCAACGTAATCTCCTCTCCAGAACACAACATTTGATTCCTCTTATGCTTAGTCTCTCTCTCAATTCGTTTATGTTTCATTCTTGCCATTCTGAGTTCAAATCCCGCCGAGGTTAACTTTGCCTTTCATCCTTACGGGGTCGATAAAATAAAGTACCAGTAATACACTGGGTAATTGCTGGCCTTGTGCCTAACGTAGAAACAATTATCATAAAATATTTTCTACCAAATTGTGTGAAAGTAGCACAATAAGTCATTGAAATAAGTATATAAAGAACAATTGTATGATTGTTCAAAATAATCTTCTTGTACTTTAAAATCCCATAATTCTTCTCTTATTACTGTTATATGCTTGTTCAATTATGCCCAAAATTCGAGGATTTTATTTAAACCTTCTCATTTGTTTAATTATGGCCGAAATTCTAGGATTTTATAAAATAGCCTTTCCTGCTCCCTCCTATTCTTTACCCCCCTCCCCCTATATATTGTATACGCGCCTGCTGGTTCTCTCTCTCAATCCCTTCCTTCTCTCTCCAAATATAAAATAAACCTGTTGCTCGAGGATTTTATTTAAACCTTCTCGCTAACTACCCCATACCCCTCCCACCTGCCCCACTCACCACCATAATTACTTGGACCAATTATAAGTCAGCGACCTATGCTATCACTTATTAAGTTTAGACCTGGTTGCCTCTCGATATGATAGATGGACTATGGAATTCTGGAGAGTCTGAGAAATCTGGACACTCAGTGACAATGCCAAAGATAAGGACAAATTCACCTCATGCTGCCGGACGAAAATGCAAGGACTCCTCCTCTTTATTTTGGCCGCAGATGGCCAACATAACCCCATCTCCCTCACCCCTCCCTGCGCCCCACCGTTCCCACCCACCAAATGCAATCCAAAACTTCAGAGTTGGTACCATGAATGTAGGCACCTTAAAAGGTCGCTCTAACGAGGTTGCAGAAATGCTTGAACATAAGGAGGTTGATGTTTGCTGTATCCAAGAGTCTGCTAGATTCATTGTGGGTAAAAAACGATGCTATAAGCTTTTTTGGGTGGGAAATGACAATGGGCTGGGTGGAGTAGGAATCAGGCTAGCAGAAAAGTGGGCAGATAAGCTAATAGACGTAAATAGAGTGAACAACAGAATAATTAAAATAAGACTTGTCCTAAATAGAACTACAGTGACAATAATATCTGCGTACACACCCCGATCCGGACTGTCCGGCGTTATAAAAGACAGATTCTATGAGTCATTAATGCTCACTACCTCCCAAATAATCGACAGTGACTACATAATTATTGCTGGCGACCTAAATGGTCACGTTGGACAACATTGTGACAGCTATGACGGAATCCATGGAGGCTATGGGTTTGGTACTAGAAAGGAGGAAGGCTCCAGAATCCTGGAATTCTGTGACGTAAATAACCTAACTATCTGTAACACTAACTTCAAAAAACGAGACAATCACTTGATCACCTATAGATCAGGGGAACACGCCAGTCAGATAGATTATATCCTTACCAGAAGACGTGATAGAGTGTCTGTTGTAAACACTAAATCCCCCCCCCCCCCCCATGAAGAATGCACCTCCCAACATAGACTCGTAGTTAGCGACCTCATAGTCAGGACAAGATGTACTCGACAACAGAGGAGGACTATCCTCAGGAGAAAAATATGGAAGCTAAAGAACCCCGCAGCCAGTAATAAATTTAAAAGCATATTACTTGATGCTTTTGACAGTAAGGAAGAGCAATTTGAGTCGTACAATATAGAGGAACAGTGGGAATTCCTGAAAGCTAACCTGCTGAAGGCGACAGATGAAGTCTGTGGCTGGAGCAGACCTATAGGTAGCAAGAGAGTAACGTGGTGGTGGAACAGTAAGGTGGAGGAGTCAATCAATGCCAAAAAGCAGGCTTGGAAAGTATGGCGGGATGGGGGAAGTAGAGAAGACTATCAAGTGGCCAGGAGGGAAGCTAGGAGACAAGTGTACTTTGCAAGAAGGGAAGCAGAGGAAAGAAAGTTCAAGCATGTTTTACAACGCGAGGACCAAAAACGTGTTCAGGATTGCGAGGCAATGTGTCAAGGAAAACCGTGATATTGTCGGGGAGAAGTGTGTCCTTAATGATGATGGTGTACTTGCCATCACTGACGCTGATAAGAAGGTAGCTTGGAAGTGTCACTACGAAAGGCTACTAAATGAGGAGAATAAATGGGAGAAAGACAGTCTCCCCCACATCGATTCAATAGAGGTAAAACAGTGCAAGTTGAAAGTAGTATAATAAGTAAGGCAATCAAAGATATGAAGATGGGCAAGGCGGCTGGGCCTTCGGAAATAGTCGCTGAAATGCTGAAAGCATCTGGAACGTTGGAACACACTATGGTCACCCGGATAGTAAACCAAGTTATACAGAATGGGGTTGTACCAAAGGACCTGCGTAGCAGCAACATCATTAACTGCTACAAGGGTAAAGGAGCTGCCCTAGATAGGGGAAACTATAGAGGCATTAAATTAATTGACCATGTCATGAAGGTCACAGAACAAATAATATCGCAACTAATCAGAGTGCAAATTGATCTAGATGAAATGCAGTTCGGGTTTGTGTCAGGTAAAAGTACCACAGACGCTCTTTTCATTGTACGACAACTACAGGAGAAGTACCTAGCTAAAAGTAAACCCCTATACTTAGCTTTTGTTGACTTGGAGAAAGCCTTTGACACAGTCCCACGCCCCATTATCTGGTGGGCTCTCGGAAAACTAGGTGTTGATGAATGGCTTGTGAGAGCTATACAAGCCATGTATAAAGAAACAGTCAGCAAGGTTAGAATTAACAACGAATATAGTGAAGAGTTTAGCGTAAAAGTTGGTATTCATCAGGGCTCCGTCCTTAGCCCCCTCCTATTATTGCCCTTCGGGCTATAACAGAGGAGTTCAAGACTGGCTGCCCATGGGAACTCCTATACGCTGATGATCTAACACTTATAGCTGAATCAATGGCTGAACTAGAGAAGAAATTCCAAACATGGAAACATGGCCTAGAATCAAAAGACCTTAAAATTAACCTGTCTAAGACTAAAGTTCTAGTATGTAGGAAGGAAAATAGGGCACTGGTCCCATCTGGGAAATGGCCATGCTCAGTGTGTAGGAAAGGAGTAGGCAGAAACTCCATTTTATGTCCCAAATGCAAAGTACGGGTGCATAAAAGATATAGTGGGATCACAGGTAAGCTAACTAAGAATATAGATTTTATATGTGGCCGGTGCTCGGGTGCAATAAATAGCAGCAAGTGCCCACAGAATACTAGCCCATTCCATTGCACAGATGGTTCTATAGAAATAGTGGACACCTTCCGTTACCTGGGTGACAAAATCTACAGTGGTGGAGGGTGCTCTGAAAGTACAGTAGCTAGAGTCAGAACGGGAGGGAAAAAGTTCAGAGAGCTTATACCACTATTGGCTGCTAAAGGTTTCTCTCGAAAAATTAAAGGCAGGCTGTATGATGCCGGCATATGAACAGCAATGTTACATGGCAGTGAGACTTGGGCATTGTGTGCAGAGGATCTACGCAGACTGGAGAGGAACGAAGCTTGCATGCTCTGTTGGATGTGTAATAGTAATATACGTGAACGGCAAAGCATAAATGAACTAAGTGAGAAATTAGGAATAAAAGGGATCAGATGCTGTTTACTTGAGAGAAGACTACGTTGGTATGGTCACGTGATGCGCATGAAAGACGACAGCTGTATAAAAAAGTGCAGGGCGATCAAAATAGACGGTAGCCATGGAGTAGGCAGACCCAGAAAAACCTGGGACGGCTTGATAAATTCCGACCTTACACACTTACACCTCTCCAAGACAATGTCACTGGATCGAGATCTTTGGCGCTACACAGTAATACAGAAGACCCGCCTTACTACCTAAGTGCAAAGCGAAACCTAGTCAGTAGGCACCTCTTGCCAAAATACACCCCTGTCCCACTACCCCCACCCCATCCACACTACCCCCTTCCGATGTAAAGTTATGTTGGTACCACAACATCTAGCCCTAAATAAATGAGGTCGTGTAGGTGTCACGACAAAAAAACACACAGTCCACGCTGTAATGTGGCCGTGTAGGTAACACGGTAAAAACCTCCCAGTCCACACTGTAAACATGGTTGGTGTTAGGAAGGGCATCCAGCCGTAGAAAACCCGCCAGACAGTCCTATACGAGCAAGACAACCAAACTTGCTTCAATGATGATGATGATGAATTAGTACAAATGAGAAAATGTGTTTAAAGTCCATTGTAGATACCAGTACAAATTAAAATGAAAATGTTGAGGGAGATTATACTGTCATTTCTAACAGGTTGAGCAATTGCACAATTGGTAGAAAAGTCTAACTGCAGCATATTTTAGGGGTTATTCTACATTATTTGTATATATCCACCAATATAATTTTATTATTTTTTGCCTTTCATTCTTTTGGGGTCGATAAAATAAAGTACCAGTAATGCATTGGGGGCAATTTCATCAACTCTCCATTCCCCCCAAATTGTTGGCCTTGTGCTTGGGCGGTGGATTGGCAGTATCAGTAGAGGGTCGGATGCCATGCTTTCCAGCATAGTTACGTCCCTTTACGATCTGAGTTCAAATCCCGCCGAGGTTGACTTTGCTTTTCATCCTTACGGGGCTCGATAAAATAAAGTACCAGTAATGCACTGGGTAATTGCTGGCCTTGTGCCTAAAGTAGAAACAATTATTTATATATTATTTCATTCCTTCTCTATATTAATAATATATCAACAAAATATATATGATGTGTACTTTACTGCATGATCAACGAGTTATTCCCCATAGTTAGACAAAATATGTACTATTTAAACTGTCAGCCAATTCATAATTAGTTCAATAATTTAAGCTTTATCTTAAGATATGATTTTCCATGGTAATATTCAAATGGAGGTGGATTGGCAGTATCGGTAGAGGGTCGGACACCATGCTTTGATGCATAGATTTAAGCCCCTTGCCATTTTGAGTTCAAATCCCGCCAAGGTTAACTTTGCCTTTCATCCTTATGGGGTCGATAAAATAAAGTACCAGTAATGCACTGGGTAATTTGCGGCCTAGTGCCAAAAGTAGAAACAATTATTGAATTAATTGGTTTGTTCTGTGAAAAGAATATCAGTGTATTTGCATTAATTTCAGTATTTGATTCTATTCTTCAGCTGTTCAGCTAGTGACTACAGCCAAGACTTTACCTGCTCTGTTGTACTAGGAGATGATATCATTCCTAGATTGGGATTATGTAATATTGAAAAGTTGAAGTCTGATGTTGTGGCAGCTGTCAATGCATGTGATTTACCAAAGGTAAGAAGAAATTCTCATTTTTCTCTAACTATTTATTTATTTATTGATTATCATTAAAGCAATAAAATAGAACTGGAAAATTTATGAATGGTAATGTAGTATATGATTGTTTTAGAAATTAGAAAAATCACTATTCTGAAATATTCCTTTCATTAGATTAAGCCCGTTGAGGTTAACTTTGCCTTTCATTCTCCCAGAGTAAGTACTAGTTAAGTAGTGGAGTCTATTTAATCAACTGCCTTCTTCCTGAATTCCTTTTGTGCCAATGTAAGAAACCAATATTATTGCCACCTTTATCTACTTAACTGTCAGCATTAGTTGCTTTAGGAGTCTAAATATTCTTTACACCTGAACCACCAATTTCCTACTTGGTTCTGAGATTTACTGTTAGCACTGGAGAAGACAGTATGCTTTGCAGTATTTAGATACATCCTTTGACATTCTAATTTCAAATCTTGTTGAGGTCAACTTTGCTTTTCATTGTTTTTATGGTCGATAAAAGAAAGTACCAGTCAAGTACTGGGGTAAATTTAATATTCTTATAAAGCATTCTGGCTGTAATTATAATAGAAGATGCATGAGGCATTTATCTTTTATTGTAAATGTTAAAATGTGGGGGACATGTAAGTTGAAAGAATGGCTGGGTATTGATAGTATTAGCTAATATGTTCCGGAGAGCAACATTGTTGCTAAGTTCAGCTAAAGTGAATTGACGTTAAGTGCTGGGTGAAATAGGTGCTATATGCTGAGATTGGAAGGTACCTGTGGAAGAGGAAGATCTAGAAAAATCAAAGTTTTCAGGATGTTGGTCTTTCTAGACAAGATGGCAGTGAATTGAGAACAGTAATAACAGGCTGCTCTGCTACAGATTTGTCCAAGCCATATGGGAAAATAAATGTTGAAGCAATTATAATGTTTATAGTAGACCTAAGGTTTTCCTTGACATTTCTTATTCTTAATAGAATCTTGGTCATCAACTGCTGTATAATGCAAGGAAAAACACTTCACAAGTTAAGTTAGTATCTTCAAGGAGGTGATATGGTTTGAGCATCATCATTACTACTGTAATTCAAGCAGGAGTTGAATATTTCTATAACATTGTATCCTATGTATCTCAAGAAACTTAACCTTATACCTCTTCCCTGGTTTAGTTGGTTTTCCTTTACACTGTGTACCTACAAATATCAACGCAAGTTTTTCTTCATCTAACAATATAAACCTAGTTATCTCTCTTGCATACATCAATTTAATATACGGTGGAACCTTGGTTATCAAGCACTTCTGTTATTGCACGATTCGGCTATTGTCATCTTTTTTGGGGGAAAATATGTCTCAGAAATCATACCTCTTCTTGGTTATCGAACAAAGAAATCCATCTGTTATGAACCTGTACATTCTTGCTTGTTTGTTTCTGCGTGACTTCCCCAAGCCAAGCTCCCACACAAAGCATCATGTGTGTATGTGACTCAGTCTGCCTTTGTCTCTTGCTAAGTGATCATCTTCCCTAGCATTAACCCGAAAATGTTCGTTTTACATAGTGTTTTTGTGTTTCTTTATTTAGTTTTACTTTTAAATAAGCCCCATGGGTCCAAAGAAAGTTTTGAGTGCCAGCCCCACCAAAAAAAAAATGAGAACCATGATACAATTTAAAAAAGAACTCGTAGCAAAATATGAAAGTGGTGTTAGTGTGGCTGATCTTGCTAGTATGCATGGCAAGTCGACATCAACAATCAGTTCCATACTGGCAAAAAAGAAAGAAATTAAAGAAGCTGTGGCTGCAAAAGGTTTTAATGTACTGTTGAAATAGAGATCACAAACAATGGAAGATGTTGAAAAGTTGTTGAGGTGGTTATATGAAAAACAGGTAGCAGGAGATAGTGTTTTTGAAGTAATTATTTGCAAAAAAGCAAGGCAGTTGCATACAGATCTATTCAAAGAAATGCCTGGAATGAGTGCTGATACATCTGGTAGTGAATTTAAGGCTAGTAGAGGCTGGTTAAGTCATGGAGAAGCTGCCAGATCAGACAAATGTGGAGCTGAAGAATTCATGAGTGAAATCAAGGATTACATGGAGGCTGAGGGATTCCTTCTCCAAAAAAAGTTCAACTGTGACGAGACTGGCTTCTTTTTGAAAAAAAATGCCAATGAGGACCTATATTACACAGGAGGAAAAGGAAAGGCCAGGACACATGTCTATGAAGGATAGGCTAACTCTTTTTGTTGTGTGGGAATGCCAGTGAGGATTTTAAAGTTAAGCATTTACTAGTGTATCATTCTGAAAATCTATGAATGTTTAAAAAACAATCTGATTAACAGTAGATTAAATGTGGAGGGCTAACAGTAAGGAATGGGTGACAAGACAAATTTTTATTGAGTGGGTCAATGAAGTGTTTGGACCTAGTGTAAAAAAATACCTCATTGAAAATCAGTTGCCACTCAACTACTTCCTGGTAATGGACAATGCTCCTACTCATCCTCCAGGCTTGGAGCACCAATTGTTCAGTTTTATTACTGTGAAGTTCTTGTCCATTAATACCAAACCATGGATCAGCCGGTCATTTCAAATTTTAAGAAATTGTACACAAAAGCACAGTTTCAACTGGTTTGAAGTGATCACTGACACTAAGTTAACCCTAAGAGAGTTCTGGAAGAACCACTTCAACATTTTAAATTGCATAAACCTCATAGACAAAGCCAGGGTGGGAGCATCTTCCAGGATACTGAGGTCTGGCTAGAAGAAATTGTGGCCATAATGTCATCATCATCATCATCATCGTTTAACGTCCGTGTTCCACGCTTGCATGGGTTTGGACGGGGGTTTTCCCACTTGAGGCAAGAGTGATTGTCTTGCTCGCATAGGACTGTCTGGCGGGTTTTCTACAGCTGGATGCCCTTCCTAACACCAACCACATTTACAGTGTGGGTCTGGGAGGTTTTTACCGTGTTGCCTACACGGCCACATTACAGCGTGGACTGTGTGTTTTTTTGTCGTGACACCTACACGATCTCATTTGTTTCGGCCTGGATGTTGTGGCACCAACATAACTTTACATTGAAAGGGGCGGTGTGGATGGGGTGGGGGTGGTGGGGCGGGGGTGTATTTTGTTAGAGATGCCTACTGACTGTAGTAGGTTTTACTTTGTATTTAGGTAAGGCGGGTCTTCTCTATTACTGAGTACCGCCAAAGGTCTCGGTCCAGTGACATTGTCTTGGAGAGGTGTAAGTGTGTGAGGTCGGAATTTATCAGCTCGTCCCAGGTTTTTCTGGGTCTGCCTACTCCGTAGCTACCATCTATCTTTATTGCCCTGCACTTTGTTATACAGCTGTCGTCTTTCATGCGCATCACGTGACCATACCAACGTAGCCTTCTCTCGAGTAAACAACATCTGATCCCTCTTATTTCTAATTTTTTCCTTAGTTCGCTTATGCTTTGCCGTTCACGTATGTTACTATTACACATCCAGCGGAGCATGCAAGCTTCATTCCTCTCTAGTCTGCGTATATCCTCTGCACACAATGCCCAGGTCTCACTGCCATGCAACATTGCTGTTCGTATGCAGGCATCATACAACCTGCCTTTCATTTTTAGGGAGAACCCTTTAGTGGCTAATAGTGGTATAAGCTCTCTGAACTTTTTCCATCCAGTTCTGACTCTAGCTACTGTACTTTCAGAGCACCCTCCCCCACTGCTGATTTTGTCACCCAGGTAATGGAAGCTGTCCACTATTTCTATAGAACCCTCTGCGCAATTGAAAGAGCTAGTATTCTGTGGGCACTTGCTGCTACTTATTGCACCAGAGCACCGGCCACATGTAAAATCTATGTTCTTAGTTAGCTTACCTGTGATCCCGCTACATCTTTTATGCATCCATACTTTGCATTTGGGACATAAAATGGAGTTACTACCTACGCCTTTCCTACACACTGAGTATGGCCATTTGCCGGAAGGGACCGTCGCCTTATTTTCTTTCCTACAAACTAGAACTTTAGTCTTAGCCAGGTTAATTTTAAGCCCTTTTGATTCTAGGCCATGTTTCCATGTTTGGAATTTCTTCTCTAGCTCGGCCATTGATTCAGCTATGAGCGTTAGATCATCTGCGTATAGGAGTTCCCATGGGCAGCCGGTCTTGAACTCCACTGTTATAGCCTGAAGGGCAATAATAAATAGTAGGGGGCTAAGAACAGAGCCCTGATGTACACCAACTTTTACACTAAACTCTTCACTATATTCGTTGTTAATTCTAACCTTGCTGACTGTTTCTTTATACATGGCTTGTATAGCTCTCACAAGCCATTCGTCAACACCTAGTTTTCTAAGAGCCCACCAGATAATGGAATGGCGGACTCTGTCGAAGGCTTTCTCCAAGTCAACAAAAGCTAAGTATAGGGGTTTACTTTTAGCTAGGTACTTCTCCTGTAGTTGTCGTACAATGAAAAGAGCGTCTGTGGTACTTTTGCCTGACACAAAACCGAACTGCATTTCATCTAGATCAATTCTCTCTCTGATTAGTTGCGCTATAACTTTTTCCGTGACCTTCATGACCTGGTCGATTAATTTAATGCCTCTATAGTTACTCCTATCTAGGGCATCTCCTTTACCCTTATAACAGTTAACGATGATGCTGCTACGCCAGTCCTTCGGAACAACCCCATTCTGTATGACTTGGTTTACTATCCGGGTGACCATGGTGTGTCCCACCGTTCCAGAGGCTTTCAGCATCTCAGCAACTATTTCCGAAGGCCCAGCCGCCTTACCCATCTTCATATCTTTGATTGCCTTATTATACTACCTTCGACTAACACTGCTGGTCCCTCTATTGGGTCAATGTGGAGGAGACTGTCTTTCTCCCATTTATTCTCCTCATTTAGTAGCCTTTCGTAGTGACACTTCCAAGCTACCTTCTTATCAGCGTCGGTGATGGCAAGTACACCGTCATCATTAAGTACACACTTCTCCCCGACAATATCACGGTTTTCCTTGACACATTGCCTAGCAATCCTGAACACCTCACGTTTTTGGTCCTCACGTTGTAGAACATGCTTGAACTTTCTTTCCTCTGCTTCTCTTCTTGCGAAGTACACTTCTTCAAAAAGTCTTTGAGGCTGAGCTAATGACCCTATGCCTGTGCAGAAACAATTGTGTCTTTGGGGATGTCACTGGGTTTGGATGTGAGTAGGCAGGATGTGGAGGACCACAGGGAAGAGCTGACCTCTGAAAAACTCCAAGACCTTTAGTTGGAGCAGCAACAAATGGCAGCCAAAGAAATAGCTTCAGAAAAGGAGGAGAGAGAGGAGAATATGCCTTCTTCAGTGATTAAGAACATTTGTTCAAAATGGAGTGAGGTGCAAAGTTTTTTTGAAAAATATCACCCTAACAAAGCTGCTGCAAGCCATGTCATAAACATGTTTAATGCCTTGCCATATTTCAGGTAAATTTTTAAAGTGGGAACAAAAACAAACCTCTCTGGACAGGTTTTTAGTGAGAGAGGGAATCAGTCAGTTTAAAGTAGATTCTAGAGGCACAAAGAGACAGAGAAAGGAAATAACCCCAGAAGAAGACTTACTTAAGTCTTTATGGCAGGAGATTCCCCTTCCAAACAATAACACCCTCCCTTCCCTCCCCTTGCCATCTTACATATGTCTTCAATAAAGGTGAAGTGAAGCTCAATGTTCATTTATTCTATTTATTTGTCATTTATATTTATTATGTATTGTTTTTTGCATGTAAAACTATAGTTATTCTGTATAAAATGTATTTTTGTTAATATTTTGAGGTGCTTAGAATGGATTAATTAGATTTACATAATTTCTTATGTTTTTTGTGCATTTTGGTTTTTGGCCAACTTTCTGGAATGGATTATGGCTGATAACCAAGGTACCACTGTATTTATATCCTACCATTTTTAAAACTAACTTATGCTCAATCATCTTTTCCATGAATCATACTTGATTTCTTTCCAATTACCAACACTTAGCTATTATATGCCATTAATTCTAACTTAGACTTCATATAGCCTGTTCTTTTTACAAAGAATATCACTTTGTTATTAGCATGTGCAGAATTTCCCTAAAAGTTTTGTATTTCACTAAAAACTAACCTCAATCATTTTATCACTTCTACCTCCAGGACTAACCATCTTATTTAAGAAATAAAACCTATCTATAATTTTCAGTGAAACATCTAAGCATTCAATGTTGTTTTTTTCACTCTATCCACATATTGCTTAGGTTCTTGACATAATTGTTAATCACATCATTGAGATGCGCCAAGGAGTCACAACCTGGTTGTTTGACCTGCTATAAATAACAGCCAAAACCCACTCAAATTACACCCCATCATCTTATGAAAGGACACAATGCATAATGTAGTCTTGGGTTCCTTGCACACAGGAAAAATGGGATGGTCATGGTTGGAAGACCTTTGATTATAGGTCTGCTCAAACTGACCTGACCTTGTGCTAAACAACAACTTAGCTGAGATGTTAAAGGTTGTTTCACAAGCTAGATTTGTTTGAATATTAAAGTTCTTTGTGTTTCATATGCAATAGATGTATTATGAAACCAGATTAAGATTTTAGGTAACATTGGTAGTGTCAGTGGTCGTTGAATAACCATATTTGAGCAAACCTCTGGCATTGAGGTTGCGATTGGATGCTTATGAGTAATCAATAGGTCTAGCATCCTGAACATATGGATATAGAATGTCTGACATGTAGGTTTAGATTGAACTTTATCTGATAAGTATTTTAGCCATGGTCATCAGTCTTTATTGTGTGTATGCTATTCTGGATGCTTAAAACATATGGTTCCCATTTTCAAAGACCAAGGAGTTTGAAAGAAATATAGTTATATAGAAGTTTCCTCTTTAGTTAACTTTTTATTATAATTGATGGGGAATATATATTTTAACAATGTCTAACAGTATCAGTAGTTACTAATAAATGTTTAAATATTTTCGTTTATATTACTTTATTTGTTTTGTATGCAAACCTGTAAAAACCTCTGAATATTGCCATATATATTGTGTGCACAGTTTCTGCATGTAGATTTTTAGAAAAGATTTTGAGTGTTCCTCTCTGTTTGTAAAAAAGGAATACTATAGGAAGCATAGCTTATATGTTGTATGACAATCAAACAGACATTGAAATGTAAGCAATGTGCCATGATTGAAGAGAATTTAACTCGTTATGATACATTGGCTGATGCAAGCAAGTTTAGTGGAGTGAGTTTAAGAAATTAGCTAAGTATTTGCTGTCTGGAAGAAGTAATGGAAAAAAGGAGGTATAGGGCTGTGTCTTAGCCTCATTCTTTTCAACAATTACAAGATGCTAAAAGTTTAGACCTTCAGTGTGATATTAGGGTTTCTATTTGAATTAAAATTTTTCAACATAATTTTATATAAAAACCATATGTTAAGTTATTATCTTAGTAATGAAATAATTGATAATTTTAGTAAATCCTGCAAAAACTTTAATTGATTAATTGAAATAGAGTGTATTCCATCAGAAATAGGTCATGGAAGGGTTAATAACATCAAGAAATCTAAATACATTTTAATTTTTTAGCATTTTTTTTTAGTAATTATGGTGAACAATATAGTAAGTAACTTCTTATATCGATATAGTGTCCAGTTTTATTCTGCACTCATTTTTCTATACTACTAAAACATTATAGAAATATCAATGTTAAATATATTTTATTATTTTTCAGTATAAAATTTTTGTGAGTGGTTTCTGGAAAGAATTATGTGGTTTAAATTTGAACCATCAAGAAGATTACAATGTTGAGGAACAGCGACACAATTTGGTAGATGTCAGCTCTAGTAGTTCTTCCGGTCATTATGGTAGTATTGGTGAGTCTATCACACCAGAAAAGCAACTTTATCCACCAGGACTTATTCTACATATTATTGAAGAGCCAGGTTCTTCTAGGTAAGATTTTTTGATTTTAATATTTAAACAAGTTTTAGGTAAGTTCTTAGTGATCAGTAACTGCAACCTAGTTTTCATTCCTGGTTGAAGTCAATATATTTCCTTTATTCTGCTTATGCCTTTCAAATAGGCATAAAAGTCACACAATTTAAATAAACTCTTCCCTATAAATTTGTGCTCATGTCTGCATGTTGTAAGGGGCAACTAAAAGGATTGCTGTCAAGAAAAGCATTCAGCCATTAAACATTGTTTCAAAAAAGAACCTCATGATGAGTATGATTCAGCTTGTCAAGGGGCTTGAAAGATTAACCTCTGATTTAGCAGGGAAAATGGCTTTGTGTTGTTGTGTATTACCCATTTGCTAAATATGATTCCTGACTAATCTATT